>PVKU01009692.1:0-59286 GCA_004027475.1 Anoura caudifer
GACGATCAGTAAGGAAAAGAACAGAGACCCGCACGCAGGCTCCGTGCTCGCTTCTCTCCCAGCCCCTCTTGGACTCTATTCTGTGTGTGAGTGATGTGTCTCTTACAAAAGCAGGTGGAAGAGCTTAAATATTAAACAATAATTTCTTTTAGTTTCTCCAGAAATTACTTACAGATGGCTTTTAAAAACTTTTTAAAAGGATAGCTGACTATAAATAGTAGTAGCGAATGTTCTTATCCGAGGAATGTAGGACAAGGATTATTTTACATTAAGGACATAATTATTCATTTTGGGCAAAAATGGATTGAAGATGATCAAATCATAGTGCCACTTACAGTTCATTTGTAAATGATACAAACATATTATAGGTTGAATGTTTATCCCAATCCTTATCTGTAATATATTAATATGAAAAATTATTTGCGTGCTCTTGAGAGAAGTATTCTGATTCAGAAGAGAGGGTCTACATTTTAAACTGGCAGTTCACCAAGGTGGGCATTGTCGGAATCAAGTCAGCATGTTATCTCTATGTTAGCAGAGACCTTTTTTCTTGTTCACTTTATCTGTAGTATCTTTGGATCAGTGCTTTGCACATAGTACACACTCAATAAATTAATGTCCAGGCAGTCTGTAAAAGCATAGAATAGAATATAGAAAATGACATTCAACAGGAATGTAAATTTCTATCACTTGCACCTAAGATATTAAAATATAGGCTGGAGCAGAACCAAACTTAAAAAAGTTTTTGAGGATTTTTTTTTTTTTGTTTAGTCAGCCAAGTTCATCCTGCTGAAATTTTTTAAATTTTAAGTTATTTCTATTAGAAGTACGTTGCCAAGGGAGATCATGGGATCAGGGACTCCATCCTGGCTCCACTGTTCCTGGAGTTGAAATGTGTTGTGCTCTAAGCTCCAAGTTCTTTGGGGAGACATTACAGATGCTGGCTTGTCTAGGGGAAGCAACCCTGTGAAGGCTTATCGCATGAGAATAGAATGGAAGAATTTGCGTGTTCAGCCAGGAATGGGGAAGACCCGGTTGGTTGGCTGTCTGGCATGGGTTGGCTCTGTAGGTCAGAACCAGGAGTGGTGAGTGATTTAGGCTGACAATCTGGAGACGTCCCTAGCAAATGGGCTGCCCTAGAAAATACAGTGCTCTATGCCAGTCTGAAGAATGGGTTCCTGCATCCAGTGGGGAAGTCAGATTAAAATCCTATTTTCGTCTCTTCCAACTCTGAGATTTTGTAGTTTGCTTTGAGGCAAAGCTCATGCCCCAGGAAATGGGTCAGACTGTAGATTTTTCACTTGCACCTGGGAAAATTCAGTGCTTACTTTATTTGCTGTGTTTTATATTTCCTTGGTGAAATTGTATCTGTTTCTTGCTTTCTCAGAAATCTCAGACAAGATGTTTTTGATTACCTACTTTTAAAATAAACTTCAGGGACCTGATTCTCCTACAGTCTGCTGATCAGGTAGCTTTAGGATAAAATAACAGGGCCTCATATTGGTGAGTCAAGAAAGTGGAAAAAGGTGGGGATATTTGAGTGGGCCAACAGAGTCTCATTGGGCGCCACAAAACCCTTTGAGTAACTTTCAAATAAAATCAAAGTGCTGTGACTAGAAGAAGCTTAGATTTTTGGAGTCAGACTGACCTGGTTTCAAATCCCGACTCTGGCACTTCCTCGAGTTGGCATATTACTTAACCGCTCTCAGTTCTCTTGTCCATGAAATTAGAATAGTTCTTCATTTCCAGGGTTGTTGGAAAGATTAGATAAAATGTGGGAAATCATGAAATGCTAGCTTTGGTTATTAGCGGTATTAATCACACCGTGGCTTTGAATAGACAAGCCATTTATTAGTTCTGTTTTCCTGGGCACGCAGCTTAATCTTGAACTTCATTTTGTTATGGGGATTAAACAAGATAATCTTGTTTATTAGCAAGATAAACAAGATAATGCCAACAAGGTGCTTAGCAGAGTACCTGGCCAATATTAAACAAGATTATTATATTGGTCATGCAGCTAGCTATTTGGAAATACTAAACTAGATCATTACATGGGTACAGCTCTTTGGAAACTGATACCTGAACACTGAGAGGGACCTGACGTTGTAAAGAATAGAAGCCCCAAAGAGTCTAGTTTCATCGCCTTGGCTTCTCATGGATGT
The DNA here is from genome assembly GCA_004027475.1 of Anoura caudifer. NCBI lineage: Eukaryota > Metazoa > Chordata > Mammalia > Chiroptera > Phyllostomidae > Anoura > Anoura caudifer. Next base: position 2,163 of record PVKU01009692.1, read on the forward strand.
CGGGAGGTACTAGTTGTACCTTGCTTTATTTTCCTGTTCCTTCTCTAACAAATCACTACAAACTCAGTGTCTTAAAACAACACAAATTTATTATCTCACGGTTCTGGAGGCCAGACGTCCTAACCTAAAATCAAGGGGTCAGTGAGGCTGTGTTGCTTCTGGAGATTCTAGATGGGAGTTCACTTTCCCTGCTCCCTCCAGCTTCCGGAGGATGTCCGCACTCCTTGGTTCGTGGCCCCTTCTTTCATCAGTCAGAGCCAGCGGCACAGCTTAAAAAAAAAATATCTCTCTCTCTGGGACCTCTGCTGCTGGCATCACATCTGCTTCCACTTTGCTCCCTACCCCTTATAAGGGCTCTTGTCACTGAGTACATTGGGGCCACTTATATAATCCAGGATAACCTCCCTATGTCAAAATCCTTAATTTAATCACAACTGCAGGGTCTCTTTCACCATAAGAGGTGTGATATTCACGGATTCTGGGGATGAGAATGCGAACATTCGGTGGGGGTGGGGGCATTATTCAGCCTACCTCCTCCCTCCTGTCTTAGAAAGTTGCCTTTGATGTTGTAGATATTATATACTTTTTCTTGAGTATCCTGATTTAAAGAAAAATTATTGCCCTGGCTGAGTGGTTGAGGAGGTTGGAACGTTGTCCCATACAGCAAAAAGGTTATAGGTTAGATTTATGGTCAGAGCGCATACCTGGGTTGTGGGTTCGATCTCTGATTGGGTCATGTATGGAAGGCAAGTGATTGATGTTTCTCTCTCACATCGATGTTTCTCTCTCTCTCTCTCTTTTTCTCTGAAATCAATAAGCATAGCCTTGGGTGAGGATTGAAAAATATTTTTTGTAGTGCTTTTTCTCTGAATTCATGGACTCTCATGCCATTCTCTGAAGAATTCAAATGCTGAGCCTAAACCTAAAGGAATTTAAAAAGAAATCACAAGTATTCTCTGAGCAACTGACATGAAACTAAAGTCTGAGGGAAGGTATTTTTCATGTTTTCATGTCATTTTGAGGTATTCTATGGCCCAGTGCAGTACCATCTAAGATGTTTGGTGCTAGGCATTACATTTGTTTAACTTATAATGCCCCTTGAACTTCACAGTGAAGGTGTGCTTTAAAGATACTTTCTCACTAGTGTGAAGATACTGCTGTAAATTCCCTGGGGTTGGTGGTAGAATTGGAAATAGAGACCAGGTTTCTTGTCCTTCTGAGGGCAGGAATGAGCTCTCTCTTACTCTCAGATACTTGTCAACACTTTCATTTTTTGCATCTGCTGAAGGTAGACAGAAATATCCCCTGAAAACCAGCCCCTCTATACAACTCTAGGATCACAGTCTTTGGACAGTTGAGATCTCTGGGTAGCTGTGGTTTTAGGTTCATCCTGAAAACCTTTGTTTTAAGCATCTTTTCGAGGAGTTAAGAACGTATGCTCTGAAGTTAGGCCATCTGGAATCAACCTGAGCCTCATCCTCTACTAGCTGTGTGGCCCAGGGCAAGATCTTAAACCTTATGAATTTCTGCTTTCTTACGTGTAAATGATAATAATGACACCTGCTTCCTATTATTGTGAAGATACAGTGCAACAATGTAGTTAGTGCCCCATAAATGTTAGATCATCAGATTTCTGCATTTCCTTGCATTCCAGTTTAACACTTTAAAACGACTTCAGCAACCTTGTTACTATAAATACCACTTTTGGTCAGCGATTCCAATACAGGAGGGCACTAAAATATACAAGGCAGATTTGGGTGATTATGTGGTTATTGGTGGTAAATTCTTAATTTTCAGATAAGTTTACATTTGATCATTTCACTCATTTTTCAACATTTAGTAAACATAAAGCATATGATACATATGTGTCAATGTTACATCACTGAAAGGGTTATAAAGAGATGAGCAAGAAACCCTCCTGAAGGTCTGGAGACGTGCTCACTGTTGCTTTGATTTTTTTTCAAGGGCCTTTCCCTCATTTATCTATTCTGCACATTTATTGGGTGTGCCTGACTCTTAATAGGAGCTAAGGCTAATCCAGCAGTAAGTAAAATAGAAATCTCTGCCCTAGGGAGTCACATTCTAGTGAGGGAAGACAAACAATAAATGGGCAAAATAAAGAGAATGTATAACATGTTAAATGATGATGAGTGTTAAGGAGAAAAAGAAATCAAGGGAAGGGAAATGGGGTTTCCCAGAGAGGGTGGTGGTGATTAAAGGTGGATGGTCAGAGAAAGCCTCCCCCAAGAAGGTGGCATTTGAGCAACCTGAAGGGAGTGAGGAAGTGAGTCACAGAGATTTCTAAAGGAGCATTTCAGGCAGAAGAAAAGCAGGTGAAAGGTCCTAAGATTGGGAATGTTTTGGTGACTTTGAGGAAAGCAGTCATGGCCACCTTCCCTTTGGTTCTCCTTTGAGTGTTGTAAAGTCAGGAACACAATACAAATTGTTACTGTGGTTTTAACATTCACAGGGAAGCACAAAGGGAGAATCACACTTACTACTTCAATGAAAGGAAACAGGGTATCCAGCGCTGCCTCTGTAACTTAACTTTCTGTCTAAATGAATTTAACAAGTGGAAGTTTTGAACTTGTCAGCTTAGGCGTTGGAAGGAGGTTGGTCAGCCAGAACCTCCTTGGTGGTCTTGGCAACTTGGTTCTCCCCTCACCTGAGAGGGTGTGAAGAGGTAGGAACTGGAGAGGATGGCTTCTAGCCCCAGGTACCTGGGTTCTTGGGTTTCCCGGTCTCCAAGTCATGCTACCGCTGGGAGAGCACTCACCAGCAATCAGAACAGGGGAATTCATGACTTTTGGAATCATTGTTATTGAGATGTGATTTACATACCTACCCCCCCAATGCAGACACTTTTGTGTAAAATTGGATGGATGCTGACAAATGTGTACAGCCCGTGGCGTGCTGATAAATACCAAACAGGTGGCTCTTCAGGGAAAGAAAGAAGCACTAATTTGTAGCTTTTACTGATTTTTCCTGATGTGTAAATATGTCTGTCATCATTGATTTCAAGTTATCAATGTGACATCATGGGACAGGGTGTTGGGTAAAGATCAAATTGGATCTTGCAGGCCTACAAGGAGCTGGTTCCAGCACACCGGGCACTTGCCCTTGATGTAATTACCTCCATAGTCAAGATACAGAACGTTCCCGGCACCCCAAGTTTCTCAGGGCTTTGCCCAGTCACTCCCTACTCTATGCCCAGATGATCTGCTCTCTGCCATTGTAGATTACCTGTCCTAGAATTTCATGTCAGTGCAGTCAGACATCATGTACTTTTCTGTGTGTCAGAATGATGAGTGAAATTCATTCATCTGGCATTTACAAGTAGTTTGTTCCTTTTGATTGCTGGGCATCCCATTATATGGGTGTGCCATAATTTGTTTATGCATTCACCTGTTGCTGAACATTTGCATTGCTTCTGGTCTGTCATTCAGGAAGCTGCTATAAACATTTATGTGTGAATTTTTGTTTGGAAATGGGTTTTTATTGGGGGGGTAAATACTTAAAAATGAAATGTCTGGGTCATGAGGAGGATGAATGTTTCATATGAAATTACCAAATGATTTCCCAAAGACATTGAACTGTTTTACACTCCCACTAGCAAAATGTGAGAGCCCTATGCTCCACAATCTCATTAGAACTTGGTACTATGAGTCTTTTAAATTTTAGACATTCTGGTGTGTATATAGTGCTATTGTGATTTTAATTTGCATTTGAGTGTCTCTTCATGTGCTTATTGGCCATCTGTATACCTTATTTTGTAATATGTCCATTTACATTTTTGTCCATTAAAGATGTTTGTAGGTTTGAGGTAAATAACTTTTCAAAAAGGAGTACAGAATTGGGAAGCATCTGTAAATTGGAGAGGGCAAGAAGGAAAACAAGGCGATCAAGCAGCCTGGGAAAACTGACACTGAGGTGGCCATGGTGCCCATGACCTTGGCACTTTATAACCAGAGTGACTAAATGTCCCAGTTTTCTTGGGACTGCCCAGTTACAGCAATAAAAAGTCCCGAGTCTCTGGAAACACGCCCTTCCTGGGCGAACTGGCACGGTTGGTCGCTGTACAGAACTATATACAGAACTAGTGCACTCTGTGCCTGGACTCATGAGACTGGTGTTTTAGCTGCAAGCCAGGAGGGACTGTTGGTGGTGCATAGACTCTGAAAGGCCACACAGCTCCTCGTAAGGGGCAAAGCCAGGGTTAAATGTGGGTCTTCTCGCTCCCAGCCCTCTGCTCAGAAGATACCAGCTCACTTTTGAGATAAGAATTTAGGGACACGGGGAAGGTTCCCTCCAGCTGCCGGGGGCAGGGGGCAGAAAAAAACAAACCTCCAGTGATTGTTTTTTAAAATTACATGCACTATGGACTTATTTATTTGGCTGAAATTTTAATTTCTGATCAATGTAGTTGTCCTGGAAAGAACTAAGACATAGAGTCTTACCAATCATTTATACCATAGTATAAAATAGCTTATAAAAAAAGCCTTACCTGAGAACATGGTTTGGAGAAGGGCAGTGATAGGAAAAGTTTGGGTGTAAAGCTGAGAGGCTACTACTGAAGAAGAAAGAGCACAAACACTTGACAGATTGGGGGGTGAAAGGTGAAATTCATCAACTTCGTATTGTGAATGGAGTTGTGTCGCTAGGCAGGGCAGAGTGTTTGTGGGTCATTGCACAGAAGAGGAGCTTAAGAGCCAAGAGGGAGGGAATTATTCTCCTTCCTTTATATGGTGTTAAGGACAAAGTCGAACTTTGATTTATTTGCTGTTGATTTTATACATCATGTATGCTGATGGTTCCTGATTTATTTATAAAGTGTCCCTGTGTTAGTTATATATGTCCCTGTGTTAGTTATATACTGTTCCTTGCTTCAGCCCTTGCTGCTCTTGCACAACACGGAAACACAGTCGTCTTTGGTTTTGCATTACCCCAGAGGAACTAGATGGAATGCCTGCTTATAGATAATGCGACTGCTCTGCTTTCATGCACTGTCTTTCTTTTGAGTAACTCCCAACATGTTATGACATTTTTCTTCTTAATGTTTATTAAATGCCCTCAGCGTGCTCAGTGCTCTTGAAAGAATATGAAAGACACAATTCTTGCCAATGAGAGACATGCATATTAATAGATGAGGTACATAAACACACTTTTAAATATATATGGAATCCTGGGAGGTGACAGATTATTTTGTTTGGATGAGGTAGAATAATTGAACTAATGCACACTACTCTTTACCTCTTGCCTTGCCAACAAAACAAAACAAAACAAAACAAAAAACAAAACAAAGCACAGAGATGTCTCAGCCTACAACCTTCAGAACAGTAAGCCTGGAAGAGTTGGCACTTCAGTTAAGGCAGAATTCAACTATTTTTGACAAAATTAACTTTATTTCTATGATTCTCATACAAAGATTTTTGAACTACGTAGAGCTCTAATGTTTGTAATTTTAGCAATTCAAGGAATCTGATTTTCATATCATTCATTCATCAGTCTCTTCTCTGAAACTACTATGTGTCAGGGCATGTACTAGGAGCTGGGAACCAAATGGTGAATAAAACAGATATGTTCCTGCCTCACTGGAGCGTGCAGGTGGGGCACAGGCATGAAACAGGTAATTGTACGAATCAAAGCATAACTACTGTGATCTGTGAGATGACGTGGTAATGGAACCTGGCCTGGTCTGGGGAGTTTTGAGTATGTCCTACTTGAGGTGAGACACAGAGGATGAGGAAGAGGAAGCGAGGTGGAGAGGGTGGAGGTAGGAGAGGGTTCTGTAGGCAGAGGCAGCAGCTGCCATGACACAGCCCCGGGAGTGACAAAAGGTGAGCGTGGCTGGGGCCCAGAGAGCTGGGAGCAGGTCTGATGTGAGGAGAGGTTGGGCAGGGAGGCTGGGCCAGGTCCTGCAGGCCCTGGAGGTCAGAGTAGGACAACAGTGGTCTTTATTTAATGTGTTCAGTAAAGCATATGGAATAGTTCCTGGTGCAGCCTAAATGTTGATATGATGTTATTATTCTGATTTACTTTTACAAGTATATTAATAAATCACATTAAATGTTAAATATTACTATTTGAGAGCAAAGGAAAACCACTAAAGGGTTTTAGGCACGGGAATGACACATGCCATAGCCAAATTTTGTAACCATATTCTGGCTGCTGGGTAGAAGGCAGATGTGAGAGCGGAGCATGGTGCAGATGGCTATGGGAAGATGAAGCAAGTGCATAGGCATCTAACAGGATGTCAGAACAGACCCATCCAGTAGCCTGTGGCTCACTGGTACATGAGGTACTTAACTTTGGTACTCAAGAGGTACTTTGAGAATCTCTTAAGTTGTACAAGATTGCGTAAATGCATAGCTAATTTTTCAGAAGTTCTGACTTCTTCAGTTTTGGATATGCAAGGGAGCCTAAAACTGAATCTACGACTTGGCCTACTTTGGGAGGCATTCAGTATAGACTATTAAATAGCTTGTAGAATCAGTCAGGAGGGCCAAGCTTTCCGAAATGGACCCCGAAGCCATACCCCAGAATGGGCCTCCACAAGGACTGCTGCCTCTGCCTCAGTCAGGGAACTGAGGAGTGAGGAAGCTACCCTCTGTAGCTCTTCTCCAATCTCTTACCAACAGAACAGGGTGTGTAAACGGATGCCCAGAAAGCAAGCAACCAGACTCTAAGACCTGTGTCACAACTACCATTACACACGCCTCCAAGGGCGTGGCCTGTGATGCTGTAGTCTGCCTTTGATTGGTAGAGACTTAGTCATGTTCAGAACCCTAGCTTCACTGAGTTTGGCTTTTGGCTCTGCAGCGTGGGAAGACTCACCAGAAAGATGTTGGAATGTCTCTTTTGAGCCCATCCATAGGATGCACCATGAAACTTAACTAAATTCACCCTGTTGCTAGATATTCAGCAAGGATTTGCATTTTACCACCTCCCAATACTAGCCTTACACATTTGGGCACTGTCAGAGCCTCAGTAGCCTTCCTTCTATATGAAGTTGGAGGTAATGATATGTGTCTTCAAGGGCTCTTGGAGGAGTGAAGTTAAATATGATAACCTGCGAAAGAGCAGTAAGATGCCTGGCATCGGGCTGGCATTCAGTAAGTGAGACATCAGTCAATCAGCGGGCACCATTCCATAACTCCGTAAAGGACACGGAATCCCCGAAAGGTGGAGATGCGGTGGGGCTCACTGCTACTGGGAGTGAGTAGCCTGAATAGATGTGGCCCGTGTGGGCACTGAGCTTTGGGGGCATATCCGCCCCTGGAGAAGTAGGTGTGTTTGGGGTTTGTGCTGTGTCATTCATGGGTTGGTATGATTTCTTTCATTGTAATTACTTTCGTTTTAAAAATAATGGTTGCACATAAAAAATGAAAAGAAAGATTCTGTTTTCAGTTTCTCAAGTGTCCTTCCTGAAGTATCCTGTGCATAGAAGCATAAATGTACTATAGATTCTTCTTTCTTTCTCCTATGAAAATTAGGTCAGATTACATACCCATTTCACACATTTATTTATTTATGACTGCACTGGAGATCAACTCATTTTTAGTTCATGTAGAACTAATTGCCTATTGATGGCAGGTAGTTGTTTGCATTTTTTTTTTTTTTTTTTGCTTTTACAAAATTTGCTCTGATATCCATTCTTGTATTGGGTTGGCCAACAAGTCTTTATTGTTTTCTTCTATAAAATAAAAGACACATTTTTCATTTTCACCAATAAGTTTATTGATTTGGATATTTTGAGTATGTGGGAGCACATGGTTTAACATTGATTGCTCTCAATTAATGTCTCAATCTGATTGCTACCAACCTCAGTTGGTCTACCCGACCATGGAGCCTCTTCCGGTGAGAAATCTCCAGCGCAAAACCTCGCAAACCACTTTTGACAGATTGGATCAGTCACAGCACCTTTTCCATACACTGCACAAACGTTTTTGTGTGTGTTTCAGTTGCATTTTTACCTTTCTTGAAATAATAAAGCATAATATGCTGAAAATGTTGCTTATTTTCTTCCATATTCAACATTAAAATGGCTACACCAAAATTCAGCAATATTGATGTTTTAATTTTTAAACACTTGCTGATATGCCAGCTGTCACAATATAATCTAACAAAATTTTTTCAAATGAAGTTAAAGACAACTAAGCACTACTAGATCCATTTTATGGGGAAAAAATAACAAAAAACAAACTTTTGGGCCAACCCAGTACATAAGTGACTGTATTCGTGGAGTAAATTTTTAGATGTGGGAAGAGTGAGTCAAAGGTTAGTTACTGTGCATAATTTTACTGATGTGACCAACTTGCTGTCACAGCCCTGGTCCCAGGTCATGCTCTTTACCAACCATGTGTAACCGCATTTGCGCCTGCCTCCCTGCCAGTAGTGTATCACCAACTCTTTTGACTTCTGCTAGTGAAATAAGGGAAGTGGAGAGGTGATACCAGGGTAGGCCAAGAGGAACCCTAAGTAAGGTATGGGGGGAGGGATTAACTAGAGGGTAAGAGGTGACATTTATAAGGGAACCATTTACTAGGTACCAGGCAATGACTGACCAGGCAGTTCAGCTGTTACTGGAGTCAGTCCTTATAACGACCCTCACCCATAGATATTATTATCCCCTATTTGACTATGATGCCCAGCCTCTGTCCGCTTATCCCTCCTGTGTTCTTTTTTTCACATTTGAGGGAGCCATGGTCCAAGAGTGTACGTGATGCACCCAAGATCCCAGAGCAAGCTAAGTTAGGACAAGGGTTCTGTTTTCTACCTTTCTATATGTTACATCAGGCCACAAAGGATCTGAATATGCCATATTTTGTCAAGTATAATGCATACTTTTTTGCCCAAAATTTTGAGGGAAAAATAATGCACATTACACATGGGTGGTACTAATTCCATATCTATATAAATGTTTTTAAATCTTTTATTTATGCTTATGTGTTAAAAGTATAACACTAAAAAGCAATAATGATATCTTTATGCAAAATACTACCTTGAATATGATAATTGGTTTTGTTTCTAAATATAAATATATACAACATTGAATCAAAAAATTAAAAGATTTTTTCCTGAAAGTTTGTGCCAAAAATGTCGCTGCACATTATATATGGGAACACATTATACACAGCAAAATACAGTATTGTCAGGGTGTATTTCATCCACAGTTTAAGCTTAATAGTTAAGCTGAACTTCCTCATTTCTTGTAATTAATGAGGCTCCATGATATTCGAGTGGACATGATTTTAAACGCTCTGGCAATAAATAGGTTTTGTGTAAAGTTCTTCCTTAGCGATTCTAAGTTCCTTTCCACAAGAACTACTATTTTTTCCAAGGAGCGCTCTTGGCAAAACACTAAACTTTTTGGGCTTTTAATATTTTCTTACAAAGTATTACACACCCCTTGAATTCTGCCCTTCGCCCTCTGGAATCTTAACATCAGCCTGTCAGTCCCTCCTGGAAACATGGTTGGAGACCGGGGCTGGCCGTGGTGCCCTCTTCCTCATTGTTGGCTGCTGTTTCAGAGTCCAGGGCCACTGAGATTAGAGGGTTCAGCTGGGATTTCCTTGTCTTTGTTCCATATTTGTGTTCAGAGTCCAGGATCTTTTCTGTGTACATCCAGGCAGTTTCCACTTGAATAAAAAATGTGAGTGTGAGACTTCAGACCTTCAAATTTAATGAGGATTAGGGACATTCAATTAGTGCAAGTCCCAATGGGGAGATAACTTAAATGGCACAGAAATTAGGTTGATCACTCTTATCAGGAGAGATGGGCAACGACTGAGAATGTGATGGAAATAGGAGAATAAGAAATAAACATTTTATCTGGAAAAATTAAAGTGGGCCAGTGATTTTTTTTTTCAATTTTTGAATTGTCCCCATTGGAAAACATCCTGATGGTGGTCACATGCTTTTAGGACAAAGTCATGGTGTTCTGGAGAAAGGTCCATGTGATGTATTACATTTGCCCAAAGCAAGGAATGTGTCAGTATCAAGGAAGGGATATGAGAGCTGCAGTGATCTTAGAAATTAACTAGCCCAAAGTCCTATTTTATAGAAATGGAAACTGAGACATATGAAGTATATGTGATTTAGCCAAGAAGCCACCTCTGCGGAGTGTCAGCTGGACCTGGAACCACACTCTCCTGTCTTTATTCATTGTAATTGTTCAATTTCCATTATGTGATCACATTTCATAATCTTCCAAGAGAATGCAGTTGTTTCGGATTTTGTTCATTTGCTTTCCTAAAGTGGATAGGGACTTACTTTCAAACCTATCCTAAACAAAACTCACTGTTTCATACTGAAGAAGAGAGTAGCCCTGACTGGTGTGGCTCAGTTGGCTGAGCATCGTTTTGCAAGCTGAGTAGTCGCCAGTTCAATTTTGGGCCTGGGTTGTGTGTTTGGTTCCCGGTTGGGGCATGTACGAGAGGCAACTGATTGATGTTTCTCTCTCACATAGATGTTTCTCTCCCTCTCTTTCTCCCTCCCTCCCCTTCTCTCTAAAAACAAATAAATAAACTATTTTAAAAGAGAGAGAGAACAGGGTACAGAAATAACAAGCCTAATTTGTTAAAGAAGTGGTTGAGATGAATTGGATTGAACTATTTTTACACAGGAAGCTTAGCTGACTAGTAGAAGGTATGATCTTGGTCTTGTTTTTGAAATGTCCATTCAACGTTTAGTTGTACAGTAAATGAAAAAAAAAAGCTATGTATTTATCTTGTCTACTGAAGTCAGGAAACAAACCAAGTAGTGTTTTCTTTGTGACTGATCAACTGCTTGGGACTTGTTTCAAATAAATGATATAAATAATCTAACAAGGTCCTTCACTGTACATTTCTCAGAGCAAACAGAATGCAGTATGTTTTCATAACCAGGTAGCTATTTGACTTTTTCTCTTTCCTACAGTTGGATGTAGATTGATATAGAATTACTTAAAATGCTGCATATAAATTAAACATTAAGAGGGAGCTATGGGGAGGCTTAGCCACCCCATTATAATCTTCAGTTCCGTAGTCACAGCCTCAAGGACACTCCGCTTCATATCGCATGTCCTGCCTTTGGAAAGTGATCGCCAAGGTTCAAGTAACATTTAAGCAGAGCAGGCAACTGCATAATTTATGGGCCTTTTTCTGTTTGGCGTTGTTATTTTAATGAAAAACAGGAAAACAAGACTTCTCATACATTAACTCTCTTTTGTTCTTCCCCCCCATGTTTGCAGATCGGGGCCCTGAAGGACTATTACCACTTCTACCACAGTAGGACGATTAAAAGGTCAGTTCTCTCAAGCAGAGGAACCCACAGTTTCATTTCAATGGAACCAAAGGTAAGAAGAACCAGTTGGGTGGGGACCAAAAGGCCCAGCTTCTGCATTTTTCATTGGTAATATCACACTGGGAACTGATGACCAGTATGAAGGTTCAAATTTCAAGGGTTGTCATACTATCCTTTGCCAGTGTCTTTGCTTTCTCTTCAGACGAAAATAGGCAATGGCTTGATTTTTTTTTGAAGTGCCATTATTATTCCAGTTGTAGAGCAGCCCGAGTGTATCGTAAGCATGGGTTCTCGTGGAGAAATGAGAAGGAATGTGTGTAGGAGAGATAGAGGTTGATTGAGAAGTATAGAAGTACTAAGAATACCACACACTCTTATCTCCCCATTTACATACAGATCGGAGGCTCTATCTGAACTCATGAGAGGGTTCTCCTCCAAAACCCTTAGGTCAGCCCTTAGGTCACCATGAACCTCGCTCGCAGTTCCAGCTGGCTATGACAGAACCAGGCCCTTGGCAGCCCACAGACTAGACCATGTCTGGGACAACAGGAATGCTGAGCACAGCTGGGACAGGAGCTCGCTCCTGCCCTCGGGGCTCATCAGGTATCTTTCTTCCATGTTGTCTTTACATCAAGCCCATTTGGGTTTTCCAGACGACATATCCCCGGGACAACCTAGGAGGAGATAGGATATGTCCAAGTCCTCCCACTCGGTTTTCGAGAAACGGAGCAGCTTTCAACTGGGCGATAGGCAGCTGGAGGGTGTTCGGGAGTAATGGGCTACTTACTGGAAAGTGGAACTGTGAGGGGGAGCTAACTATCTGTCCTTACTAAGGGAGAGGAGGGGCCTGACTCGGGCAGAGAACTATTTGGGCTCCTAGATGTGGCCGGTAAATAGAAAGAGTGGCTGTCCCAACCCGCCTCAGTTCCACTGTGGGCTCGCTTTATTATTTACTGGTTAGGGAGGGACCCGTTACAATTTGGGTTTGCCATAGGAGCTTATTTTCAAATAAAGTGGTAAACAAGTCCCTGCCAATGAGCAGGGAAGTCCCACCTAGAGATTCTCCAAAACTGTATTCCTTTTTTAAAGCAACAAGGTCCCTCTTTGAATTAACATGCAAATCAGTTTTGCATTTTGGAGTCCTGCCCTCTGTTGTTTACCTTGGTTCACCTTATTTAATTTTTTTCCGGAATATTATCACACAATATTCATGATTTTGAAATCGCATCTTGGTGGTAGTTAGAAAAAGCTCATCTGCCATGGACCCCAGTTTTCTGTGGGTTACAGGAACTTCCCCTAATACTTCCACTCTGGTCATCTGTGGCTTGTCATTTTTTTCCCCTTCATCTCTCTTCACAATTAAATGTTTTTGGAAAAGCAGTCCATTACGGTGTCCTTGAATTAGCTAAGCTTTTGAAGCAAAGTCATGTTTTTTATGTTAAGTAACTTTTTTGAAGCTTTCTAGAATTTCAATAGTAATTAAAACTATTCCAACTCCAGACCTCCTGTGCATCGTCAATGTGAATTTGAAGAAACCAAGCACTAGTTGTTTTGGGAAGTAAGGACAGAATGTAAGGAGATATTGTGTGCATGGTGAAGGATTTACCGAATGTGGAGCTATCGGATCCTTACTGTTATCTGGGGGATCTTGGTCTAAATTTCTTCTTATCTCAGTGCATTAAATAGCTTACGTGGGATCCAATAGAGACCTGGGATGCTGGGACACACAGTGCCTGGAATGTATGCCCTTCCTCACCCGGTCCAGAGGAGCAGGGTCATTTCAGGCCAGCCCGAGGGGACATGCTCAGTTCCCCTTCCTCCTCAATAAAAACAGCAACCCAGGGAAGAACCATATCTGACTCTTCATTCTGATGCCTCCTGCCCCTCATTCACACCCAGCCATTTATACGAGAGGGTCACAATGCTACCAACTGTGTAGACAGAGTACCGCAGATTGGGGTTTGCCCGCAATATTCAGATATTTCTATTAAGTCTGTTCATTCATTCATTGGCCATATCTTGGGCCCCTAGTATATGTCAAGTCCTTTGTTAGGCTCTGGACGTCTGGAGATAAGACAGTATCTCCCTCAGGGAGCGCACTGCAGGGTCTCCTGCAGCAGTTTTCAGGGAGACCCAGGACATTACAGTGCTTCTCAGTGTCAGGGGTAGGGCGCAGGGGAGACAGGGTCCACCATGTTCCTTCTCCTTCACCAGCGCCTTCCTCAAAAAGTTCAGACCCACTTAGGTTTTTTTTCCTTTTTAATTCCGAAAAACTTTCTGCTTACCAAGAAGTTGCAAAAATGTCATGAAGCTTCTCTATATGCTCTTCCTGGATTCCTCAAATGTAGACATTTACATTTTACCATATTGGCTTGATTATATTCTCTCCATTCTATTTACACACACACACATGCATGCACACATACACATATATGTATATATGTATATACATTTTCCCCTGAAAATTTGTAAGCAAATTATAGATACGATGCCCCTTTACCTTTAAATGTTTCATTGCATATTTACTAAATCCAGGAACATTCTTTATATAACCAGAAGTACCACAGTTAACACTGATAAAAATCTGGATATTAACATCAATATTATTATCTAATTAATAGATTTTATGCAAATTTTGCCAATTGTCTTTTCTCAGCCAGGATCACATTTAGTTTTCATTTTGCTTGAGTGCCCTTTGTGTACTCAGTCATCCTTCCTTCTGTTTTTATTTCTTTTTCTTTCATGAGCTATAACTTCTTTGAAGATTCCAGGCCAGTTATTTTGTAGCCTATCTAATCAGACGATTAGGTTCAAGTTTAGCAAGAACACCAGGGAAGCGCTGTGTCCTCAGTGAATCAGATCAGGAGGAGCCTGGTGTCGATTGGTTTTCCACTCACAATCTTCATTTTGGTCATTTGGTTTTCTCTTCTTTAAGATGACTGTTTCCCCCTTCCTAATTCATTATTAAGTGTTTTATAGGCAGATACTTTGAGACTCTGCAAATTTCCCCAGGCTGACTTTGTATTTTTCACTCCCAGCCACCCACTGGGGATGTAAAGCAAGTGTCAGAAAACTAGCTTTCTTAGGCAGGTCTCCTTTTCTTTAATCTTGGGCGCGTGTGTGATTTGGGGTGATGGGACCATGTGGAGTGGCTTGGTGGGAAAAAGTGGCGATGTGTGCAGCTGTTTTTGATCGCCATTTTCTCAAGAGATGGAAAACACACACACTAAACAGATCCTAGCTTTTACTTGCTGTAGTAAATGGCATGGCTCCTTTTCCCCCCTGCCTTTGCTTTTATTTAGAGGGTCCTAAAGGAGGGAATCCACAAATAACAACATTGGAAGAGCAGCCCTCCTTCGCTGAGAAAGTGCTGTGGTCAGTTGGGGCACATGATCCAGGGGAGCAAGAATAGCCTGGTTCCCAGATGTGAACATTATGTTATGATTAGCTTCTGAGATGCCAGAGATTCACACACATCTAAGACAGCATCACTGGTACAGTGAGGACAGTTTTGCGGATAGTGCTGGGTCAATATTATAGCAGTCAGACCAGTGAGTCTTACAATTTTCTTAACTATACAATCTTTCTTTTTACCTGACCAACTTTTCCCCAAGAGACCTAAGCTAAATTCCAGAAACAATAGTCTTGAGTTAATATGATCAGAAGCCTCTCACTAATCTGCTTAGAAATCTTTGCCTGCTCTGTGGCATTTTGGTCGAGGAGGGTGTTACCCGTATGTGTGTTCTGGAATGGAAGTTCTTTACAGTTCTTTAAGCTGCCCATGCAGACCTGGGTGGGGGCGGAGGAGATGATTTTCTTTCATTATCCTTCTCACCCAAAGCAAAAAAGCCAGAACACTAAATTTCCTCTTACAGTGGGCTCTCTAAAATAAAAACAAAACAAAACAAAGTAGAAGCTGCCATGAAGTTAGGCACCTGTGTCCTATCCATGAGTAGTTACATAAGCACAGCTGCTTTGAGCATTAGATTTATCTTGAAGGTTCTGGCTTTCCAACCTCTTTTCCAAAATATTTTCTGTCTTCAAATCTACTTATAGGTTTTCCTCCTAATCTAGGAAAGAATCATGCCCCACTGCGGGGTCACAGATGGGCACCTCTCCTATCTTGTTTCTTTTTAAAGTTCACCTTCAGTCAACTCACCTCATCACATGGATGTGAATGGCTGTGTATCCCAATTATGGAAAAAAAAATACATACAATATTATTCATTACAGAATCACAGGCTCCTTAGAATTAGAATTAGAATTACAATTAGAATAACCTTCCTATCCAGTGCTAGCATACTCTCCATCACACACCTAAGTGGAAATTTTTCAGGTTTGTTAAGCATGGCCAGTGACAAAATGTACTGTACCAAACAAGGCAAACATTTCTATAATGGAAGAGATTTAACTCGTTGAGTTATAATCTGCCTGTATCTTCTATCCATTGCATCCACTTGTGCTGTCCAAGCTTAGGTGTAACAGCTCTGTAAACATTTGAAGCCCCTCGCTTGTTCTCCTAGAGTAGCAATTGTCCCTCAGTACATGTGGCTCAGAATTAACTGCAAGGCTTTAGCTGCCAGATATATGGCCTGTTTGTTGCATTTATACATAAACCTTTTCCTCTAAAGAGAACTTTAAAGCAGAGCATTTGTAGAATGACAAACAAAGGGGTATAGAAAAAGAACAGGAGGGGAGAAATGAAGTGATTGGAAGGGAGTTATCAGGATCAGAGGAAGTCAGACTTGTGAAAGAAGAAAGGGATGTTCAAGTTCCTCACTAGTCCAGGTTAGTACCTATTGTGCCAAAGATTTGATTTTCAGATGACTGGAGTTTCTCTTTTTGCCTCAAGAGTGAAGGACACGGTGTGGACAGAGTACGGGAGTACCTCACTTTGCAAAGCACTCGTGTTCCTGAAAAGTTGTGCAAATCCACTTCTTATCAGGCAGATCCGCTCCCCATGAATTCACTTTGTAATTTCAGAATGATTTTGTTCTCCACTGCTGATTGATCAGTGGAGACAACCAGTACATTAGTTAATTTTGTTTTCTTAGCCCTGAGATAAGCCATTTGGACCTTTGGAGGTAAAGAAACCTTATCTAGTTGGACATAAATGCTCAGACAGTCTTACCTGGCTCCCATACATGAGTCACAGCCATGCTTTTATATTAATCCAATTCCGCTTGGCCTGATGCAGCTACAAATTGTGTTTCACCCTGACTTCCTCTCACCCTGCCTGCCCTCATTCCAGCCCGTGCTCCTGGGGGCTGCTTTCTTTAGCAGGTTAATTTTCTGCTCTTTGGTTTTAATGTGATAAAAGCTTAATGGTTGGACTTTGTTTTGTGAAGTGCAGTTTTATAATGAAACATTCCAGGGCTTATGCTCATCCAGCCTGTGGGATGACCCTGGTGTGTTGAGGAGGGATGCGAGAGGCTGTGTTCCCCCAGGCAGGTACCTGAGGCTTTGTGTTCTCATACACGTCATAACTGGGTGATTGGACACTTGCCTCTCAGCATTGCACCAGCAGACAAAAGTAGTTACCACATACCTTGAATTCTTCTGGAAGCAGCGTGGGCTTGGATCTGATGATGAGCAGAAGGAACATGGACATGGTGGCCAAGGAGCTAGTTGGGAGGGTCTGTCTTGTTCCAGGCTACTTTCTTTACATCCTTTTTACCAGCTATGAAATGCAACTATTACAATCCTCTGTCTTTAGCTTTTGATAGCATTTCTGGATCTTCGAAAACCCCACTTGAATGTTCAGATGCCTGGATGAAGCATTTTAGCCATACGTTTGCAACTTTTGATAACTTTTATGGTAGCAAGATAGCTAGGATAGGAGGGATAGGAGGAGGTGCGGGTTCCACCGTCTTCTTCACCTCCCCTTCGTTTCTGTCTAGTTTCCAACCTCCCAGTTGTCTGATGGTCCAAAACCAGAGAGTTGGTTTGCACACTGCTGGGTTATCTGACGGGAAAGTTTGGATCATGACCCAAATCCCTTACAGTCAGTAGTGAGTTAAAAAAAAAAAATTTCTCAGCTACTTTGGAAAGGTTGCCAAATCTTTATTAGAGAGCCCTTAGCACTACTTCATTTTGAAAGGTTATAAACCCACATGCCTACAGTGAGGGTATGGATAACAAGAATGAGCAAGATGGGCCAGACATGAAATGAATGGGCACACAGGAAAGTGCAGAGCCTTTTGTGCGTGTGATGGAAGAGATGCCACTCAGCTCTCCCTGCTGTCGTCCTGTGGGCAAGCTGACTCAGTGTTGCCACTCAAAAGAACCAGCATATCTGGGCTTTTACGTAACATTCCCCAATTTTAAGTGTTAAAAGTAATTAGAAAGTTTTAAAATATTTCTGTGGACTAAAGAAAACACATCTGAGGGGAATCCCAGTTTGTGCCCCTTGAGGTGTCTGTGTCAGGAGAAAGGAAGATGCGAGAGGCGGGTGTCAGCACTTGCCTACCTTTGCTTTTTTCTCCCTTCATCTGTCACCTGTTTGGAGGTGACTGTTCCCTGTGGCCTAGTCTCCCAGCTGAAGTACAAATATCTTGTAGGAGAAAATAATAGGCTTAGGTTATTTAAGTTCTGAAACGAAAGCTGCTGTGGGTGAAGAGGAGGTGGAGGAGCTCCTTCTAACTTTTTAAAAATGTTTTGTCCAGGTTCCCACTGACACCTATTACTGCACTGAGACAAACAGTCCTAACCGAGAGTGAAGGTTGGAGGAGACAAGATGAAGTCCGAGGGCAAATGTCCAATAGAGTGGTGTGAAAAGAGGAAGGGGGATTTGATGGGGGCAGGGGGAGATTATGGATTTTACATGTTACTTTAGCCACTTGAAGGAAAAGTACTACATGTAAAAGCTTTGTTATTTGTTTAGTTTATTTAATACCTCTAAGGTGTCATATTCTAAAAAAGTAGGTGCTGGATCTAGAAAATGTAGGGTAATGACAACATTCTAAATTTCTAGATAGGGTTTCCATTAGTCTGGATTACTTACAATAGAATACCATACACTGAGTGGTTTGTAAACAATAGGAATTTATTTGTCATAATTTTGGAGGCTAGGAAGTACAAGAGCAAGGCGCTGGCAGATTTGGTATCTGGGGAGCACCGGCTTCCTTGTTCGCAGGTGGTGGTTTTCATGGTTCAAATTTCCATGGCGGAAGGAGCACAGGAGCGCCAATCCCATTCACGGGGACTCCACTCTCATGACCTAATCACCACGGAAGCCCCGCCTCCCCATACCCTCCCATGGGGGGTTAGGTTTCAATTTATGAGTTTTGGAGGAACACGAACATTCAGTAGGTCTTAAGAAGGGAATTTTGGAACCACAGGTCCTATTGAACCTTTGGGGAAATTAGAATAAAATAAGTAAGCAAACCTAGTGAATAAGTGAGAACAGCAAAGAAAAAAAACCCCAGCAACAACAACAAAACCCAAAACCATGTTGCCTCATTTTGAAGAGAAATGATACTGATTCATGTATTTATTGTAATGAATGCAAGGGTAAATAAGAAATCCAATTAAAGCATCAGCATTCAAAAGGCCTGATTTGTTAATAATGTTGTGGGCTTTGTTTCTCCGCTCAATTCTGCCAAATGTCAGTCAATTCTCACAACATAAAAGGAGGCAATATGAGGCAGCGGAAAGAACTTTTGGATTTTGGTTCCTGCTGTGGTCTCTGTAGGGTGAGCACTTAACTAGTCTGTCAGTCAAGTCTTTTTCCATTTGACTCATAGTTGTTCGTGCATGTACTTAGAGCAATACATGTATAATATAGTATAATGAATTACATATACATAAAGATCAAAAGTATAGGTGAAATTCTTAAAACAAAATAGTAAGTGGCTATTAAAATGATGTTATAAATCTATACATACCAATAAGAAAGATCTCTAAAATAACATGTAAAGTAAAAAAAGCGATATAAGAACATGTGGTCCCATTTATGTTTAGAAAAACCTGTGTATATATGTGTGGTTGTATGCAGGATATGTGCGGTTGTTTGGAAGGATACACAAACACATTTAAAAACTGTTAATTACCTTTCCACACCTTATGACTTTTTACAAAACTATTTATAGTGGAACTGCTTTTGTTGATGTCAACAATGCTTTGGTATTTCACACCCAGTGGATACATCCCTATTTCTCACCTGACTCTACCTTTTACTTGGCATGGTGGTCCTTGACATTTTGTCCTTGAAAAGTGACTCTCTCGTACCACATTCTCCCAGTTTTTTTTTCCTGCTGTTCTTGCACCTTCTGTCTTCATTGATGGAACCTCCTCCACTTCACCTGTAAAATTTGGAAAGCCGAGGGCCCACCATTTTCCTGGTGTTCTTGCTTTAAATTTATAACTCCTTCTCTCACATACCTTACTTTCTCTAATCAGATTCTAGTAAGCATCTATAACAAAATGTGACATATGCAATACTTTTAATTCCTACTTATCACCCTAGCCCTCAAGTCTTTTCCTTCCCCATAAATAGTACTATGATTTATCCAGGTGCTGAAGCCAAGATTAGAACCCTTTGAAGCCTTGACTCTCACCCTTTTCCTTATTTCTCCATGTGGAACCAGCAAGAGATCCTGCTAGGTTCACCACAAACTTTATTCTGAAACCGTGAATCTGCGGACTTTCTTGCCCGGCTCTGCCACCAGCCTGGTTAATCCGCCATCAGCTCTGACCTGAACAGCAGCAGCTGCCTGCACTTCTGCTGCACGGTGATTGTCCACACAGAGTGAGCTTTCTTAACATATAAAAAGATCAAGTCTTTCAGTGGCTTTCCATTGACTTTAAAGTAAAATCCAATTATTTTCTTAATGATATTCCAGGGCCAACATGATGGCCTCTTCCTATCTCCTTTATTTAGTCTCTGATTTCCTCCATTTTGTTTATTTCACTTGACCACAGTTGTCTCTCTCTGTCTCTTGAAACACTAAATTCTTTCCTGCATTCCCTTGGCCTGGAATGTATTGTACGTACTTTGGTTTCTGAAGGGTAGATATCATCTCATCCTTCACATATCAAAGCACATGTCACGTCCTTTGAAGAACCTTCTACAATCACCTTTGCTAACTAAAACAGAACCTCCATGTCATCTGCCCAGCTACTTTAACATGTTACTTTTATCTTGGTTGCCTATCCGAATTCAAAACCACAGTGCTTCTTTATTTGGTTGTTGTTGGTCTTTCCCATGCAGGACATACACTTACCAGGGGCCAGAGCTCCACGAATCGTGTTAATTGTGGTATTTCCTTGACTTTGAGTAATATCTGAGCCATAGAAGACTTTCAGTAGAGGAATGAGTGAATTAATAAATACATGAATGATATTTTTGAAAATAATTTGTATAGGAGAATAAATGATGAAGGCAATAATAAAACTAGCAACTATAATTTTCTCTAATTCCCTTTGAACATCAACCATTTTGTGGTGACATGCACAGTGCTGTCTCGCTCTAGTGCGGACGTGGGAGCAGCCGCCTGGAAAGACGCCGTGTGACCCAATGAAAGACGCATGTACTGGACTGGATACTTGGATTCTGGTCTCGGCTTTACTCCTCAGTTCCTGGTAGCACAGCACTCCTCATTGGGCTTACTTCACTTATAAAACCATGGAGTGGATGAACTATTTCCTAATGTTCCTTCCAATCCATTAATTCCCATCTTGAACCAATGTCACTTGTGATTTTACTGTTGGTTCAAATTGCCCAGCAAATGTGCCCTTTTTATATTCTCTGTTCTCGTGCCTTTTCAAACTTCCTTCTTTTACCTTCTGACTACAGCAATATTTTTTTTTAGCATATTCAGTTCTCTCCCTAGACACTGTTTTGCCTGAGAGAGCTGATTTTGCAGTTAGTCTTGAGATTAACCTGGTCATTCTTGAAACGGATACAGTCTTTACCTACTCAGCAATGCTCATGATAAATGAGGAACACGTAATGTTGTTGCTTTGTTTTCACAGTACAAGCCTCTCACTGATACAGGAGTCTGCAATGAAACCAGTAGTTACTATTACTGACGTTCATGAATTCCAGAAGGCAGTTCTGAATAGCAAAAAAAGTTTTTCAGAAACAATAGAGCAAGTTTTAAAATGCCTGGCCGTGGAAATTAGAAAGTCGAAATATAGAAGGGGGGTGGTAGTGCTGGTGGAGATGGGACATAGACGAGGCCAAAACTAAAATCAGATGGAATCAAAGACGAATGCAATTGATGAAAGTGTTTGGTGGATATGAATAGATTTTTTAATCCATTGGCAAAGCTAAGCAAGCATTTTCATGTATGAGTTTGTCAGGCTGCCATCTTCCTTCCCCCCAAAAAGTACAAAAGAGCAGGGGAGTGAGCAGGTGGGTAAACCGGACAGTGTCCCGGGGGCACATTTGCTAGGCCCAGATGAAGGGCAGCCTTTGCTCTAGATGGAATAGTACAGTGATGTCCCTTAAGGTGTGGGTGTGCTTTGCAGACTCATCCCTTGGACCAGCCAGAAGCCCTTTTTCAACCTGTCTATCCACAGAGAGAAATGATAAAAATGGAGACTTTCTTGAAGGATTGGGGAAAAAAATGGATTCATTCCTTAAGGCAGGGAAAACTGAAATCCGCAGGAATGAAGTAGCATGAGAGAGAGAGCTGGAGTTCAATATTCATTTGCTTGCTTTCTCCATGGATAATTTTGAATGCCTACGGCATAGAAGGTACTGACTTAGACACCAGCAGCTAATACTAAAAAAGCCGACCTAGTCATTTCCCTCACAGAGCTTACCATCTAGTCAAATGTAAAGTCCAGACCCAAAGCAAAAAAAACCCCAAACAGAACATTGTTCAGCATCAGTTCCTATGTGATGGTCAGTCCGTTCTGACTCCTGGTGACCCTGTGAACCCGTGATGTCCAGGTTGCCCATCCTCAGCAGCCCAGCTCAGCTCCTGTAGGCTCCTGCCTGTGACCTCTTTTATAGAGTCAGTCCATCTCATATGTGGTCTTCCCCTTTTCTTACTGCCTTCTGTTTTCCCCAGCATCACTGTCTTTTCCAAAGAACCCTACCTTCTCGTGATGATGTGCCCGAAGTAGGGCAGCTTTGGTTTTGTCATTTCTGTCTCTAGCAAAGTTCAGGCTTAATTTACTCAAAGACCTACTTGTTCGTCTTTCTGGCATAGGCATAGAGCTCTCCTCCAATACCATATTGCAAGTAAATTAATTTTTTATCAGCCTTCTTCCTCACTGTCCAACTTTCACATCTCTACATCATGACTGGGAATATGAGGGTGTGGATGGTCTTAGCCCTGGTCTCTAATGCGACATCTTTGCTCTTGAACTTTCCTGATTCTTCCATTGCTGCCTTTCCTAGTGTCAGCTTTCTCTTGCCTTCTTGGCTGATGTCGCCATTTGAATTGATGGCTAAACCAAGGGAGGGAGAATCTTTAAGAGTTTCAGTGTCTTTATTGATCATTAGTTTCTATACCCATACCCAGTGTTAGCAACACTGTAAAGCTGAGACTTTTAAAGGTATCAACTAACATTTTTTTAAAAGCTTTTCACTAACTATCTCAAGTTTATAGTTATACCTGTGACTGCCAGATAAAAGGATAAAGTTTAGTATGAGCATGTCCTAAATACTGCACGGGACAACTTATAAAAACATTATTTGTTTTTGTGAAACACAAATTTAACTGAGTATCCTGTGTTATTGGTAAGTCTGACAACCCTAATTTATACCTAAATCATTTTGAGATAAGAATTAGGAAAAAGATGTACTGATGCTGGGACGTTGGTGCAGGTGGTGCCTAAGGGAAAAGACTGAACCAAAGCCCAGTATCCCACGACAGTAGTAAGTCAGGAGAGTTCCCATGTTCCGTATACTATGAAGTACTCCTTGGAAACATTGTCAGTAAGAAGGAACCTATATGGAATAGTCATCATTTATTTTATCATATGTGTGTGTTGAGACATTTAGATTGGATTCCAAGCATACAGTGGTATCTGTAATCCAGCTATTAAGTGCTCCTCACCCATGCAAATTGCTTCTTTGTTGTTTGGTAGAAAGACAGACTTTCAACCTCTTGTAAGACATTTCCTGAACTACTACTGCTGCTACTGTTTGTTCTCCTCCTTCTCCTCTTCCCCTTCCCTCTCCTCCTTCTCCCCCTCCTTCCCCTCCCTTCCCCTCTCATCCTCCTTCTCCTCCTGTCCCTCCTCCTCCTGCTCTCCTTCCTCCTTCTCCTCTTCCTCCTCTCCTCTTCCTCCTCCTCCTTCTCTTCCTCATCTTTATTGAACTACAATGAACTATAACATCATACCAGTTTCAGGTGTACGATAATGATTCGATATTTGTATACCTTTCAAAATGATCACCACAATGAGTTCTAGTTAATATCCATCATCATACGTAGTTAAAATTTATTTCTCATGATGAAAACTTTTAAGATCTACTCTCTTGACAACTTTTAAATGTGCACTACAGCATTGTTAACTGTAGTCACCATGCGCTACTTGCGCTGTCCTTGATTCCAAGAGACAAAGCCAATTTTCCCTGTGTACCTGACCCTCATACCTCCATTATTGGGGGCGGGGAGTGTGTTGGAGAAGGGGGGGAGGGGCACTACAGCTAACCTAGGAGCTGCCACACCAAGGACATTTTGAGTGAAAGCATCTATTTAGCAGCCTTTTGACCGGCAGTCAGCTTTCAGATTGAATGCTTACAGGCAGAGCAGCACGATTTGAAGATCTGTAGATTTCGGAAATACTGTTGAGTGGTGCCGTTGTAGCGGTGCTCCTTCACCGGAGAACGTGCCAACCCCACAGGCATTAAGTTCTAACCAGTAGTTAGTATTAACTGATTAGAGCAGGGTCGGAAGTCCAGCCTGGCACCGAAACCTAGAGCGCTGAATTACCCCGGAGGGCAAAGGCCCGGTGTATAGACCACAGGGAAGATAACGAGGTGAATCACCAGTACATAAAGCTGGCTCTTTCCAACTTCAAGACCACAGCTCGGACCTTGGGGAACATTGAGATTACTCCACTGGAAATACAGACAGCGCCCCCTATGCGCCAGTTCCAGCACCCGCACTGTGAGTTAACAGTGCGAAGCCATTCTGTGAGGGCCGGCTTCTCTCATCAGCAGTGGGTAAGGTGGGCCCGTGCATAGCCTGGTGTGTCTGATTCAGGCTTGTGGTTGAACAAACCCTATGAAGTGACAGGCACAGCTCTACATTTGTGGAATAATTTTCAAGTTTTGAGTCTGAATAATATGTGATATGACTAGAAAAGGATAGTCATAGGATGATGGTACCTTACATGTTTCTGAAGAGTTAATGACATGGTTTTTATTAAGTACTCTGAAATCTTCACAGTTCTTTGTATATATTTTAATTAGATTTGATTTCCCCAGCATTTCATTAAAATCGTTTTCAAACATATAGCCAAATTTAGGAACTGGAAATGAATACCACAATACTTACCACCTAGAGCCCACCATCACCATTGACACACTTCCTTTATTACGTATCTGTGAGTCCACCAATCTTTATTCAGCTATTAATCCATCTAATTTGTGATGCATTTCAAGCCAAATCACAGACATCAGTCCATTCCCCCTCCCAGATACATGCATGCCATTAATACATTTGTTTTCAGTGTTTTCTTTTGGTGTAAAATTCACATACAACAAAACTCACAAGTGTAAAACATATAGCCCTTGAGTTCTGACAAACGCACACACATGGGTTGCCTGGGCCCCTTCCAAGATACAGATCACTCCCATCACCCTCAAGGGTCCCTCACTCAAGCCCCTTCCCAGTTGGTCTTCTCCACCCGGAGGTAGTCACTGTTTTACTTTTTTCTGCCATAAACTATCTTTGAAGGGCTTAGTTTGTTGCTTAAGGTATAATATACACAGAGTAAAATTTGACCTTCATGGTGTACAGTTCAGTTAGTGTTGATAAATGTATACAGCTGTGTAACCACCACCACAATCAAGGCATCGAACAATTTCATCACCATTAAAAGTTGTGGGCTCCTTCATCGTCAGCCTTCCACCCATGCTCAGCCTCTGATAACCACTGATCTGTTTTCTGTTCTTACGGTTTTGCCTTTTCTAGAATGTCTTATAAATGGAATAATATAAATATGTAGCCTTTTGAGTTTGCATTCTTTTTTTAAAAATTTTATTTTAATTGTTGTTCTTATACAGTTTTCTGTCTTCTACTCCCATCCTAGCCTTCCCCAGCTCCCTCCCATTTCCACCCCCCCAGCTTTTGTCCATGTGTCTTTCATACTTGTTGCTCTAAACCCTTCCCCATTTCCCTAGAAATTCCATTCTTTCACTTAGCATAATGATTGTACGTACAGCTGCATTAAACTGAATGGATTATGTTTTTCAGTCTGCTAGAAAGTGGACTTACACTGTTCAGCTTTTGGTGTGCTCATTTGTAAATTCTCGATCGACTACCAGACACACAGCAAATGCATAATCAGGGGTTGCTAGAAGAATGAACTATATGATTTAGAAGAAAATTATTTAGGTATTTCCCTACTATGAAACTTGCAGCATATAAATCCAGGTTGTCAGTATGCATTGCAGTACATTTTGCATTTTGACTTTGGGAACCAGAGAAAAATATCATTAACTGAATTTCATTGTCTAAAATGTCTGTCACAGGGGTGATTTTGTTTTCTACTGGGTTTGGAGCATTTTCCTTTCTTGGGCAGGAGAGACGTTTTACTTTCCTATATTATCCCAGAAGCAAGTATATATAATCCACCCTTATGTTCTGAGCACCACAGATAAAGATTTGATGGTGAAGAAGCAACACAAGTGAGAATGGGGAAAAGGGATGTGGGAGAGGGGAGGCTCCAAAAGACAGTAACAGGTCACCAATAAATATTGTATTGGGTTGCTATGTGACAGTGGTTACTCCAGGTCAGGTTGCGTGGCAGTAAGTCAGGTTGATGCAGGGTTTAGTTAGCTGAGGGACGGATGAGACGATGAATAGCATGGTAGGATTGTGCTTTTGTATAGACCAGAGACCGGTGCCAAATGTAAGAGGCTGCTGCCAGGTACCTTGTAGGATGAAACCTGCTTGTCTCTTCTTCCTACATTTTCCGTGAAAGCAGAAACAATTTGGGTAGTTTTGTTTGCATGCATGCAGGCATGTGTATGTGCATAATTATCATTGTGTTGGAGATAGCAAGAAAAAAGTACTTGCTTTTTTCATTTACTCAATTATTCAACAGAATGTATTAAGCATCTCTCAAATCCCTACCCTTTTGATACTGTAGTTACAATAATTAGACCTTAGTGCAAGGGAAAAAATGTGGTTTTGTCACTATTTATGAATTCAGGGCAGCGATGGAATTCTAGGAGTGCTAGTAAAGTCCTATGGGATAAGCTTCTCTCCCTTCTTTGAGCTAAGAATAGAGAAGGAAATGCTATTAATATTATAGAAAACTCTGTGTTCAGCATTACATGGGAAGATGTTTAACTGATAAACTTCAAGCAAGAATAAAAGGCCATCTGAATAGTTTAATAATTAGTAATTATGTGGCTGAACAGTACATGGTAACATATAAAAAAAAAAAAACAAGCAATTTTGCAACATACTTGATATTTTGTTTCCAGAAACAGGCCTGTTTTCCTTCCCATGCGGAGTTTGTACATGGGTTGTGAGATCGTTGTCTGGGAAGCATTTTTCTTTTTAGGTGCATTATTGTTCAGATGAGGTTCATCAGTCACTTTACACTCAAATAACATCAATAATCTATCTCTGTGTTTGTAAACTTTGAAGTTGCTTATGAATTTATGAGCACAAAAGTTGCTTAATGAACCTCCTGGGAGGGGGGTAAGTACATCGTTGAAGATCTCTCTCTCCCACTCCTGTGTTAGAAGAAGCTGATGAAGTGCCCAGGAAAATAGTATGGTACTTTTTCCTTATTAGAAGGATAGCTTTGCTACAAAGTTACTGGATTCCAGTGCTTTGGCTTCTTTCAAGATCAAATTCACTCATAATTGTAGCTGTTACAATGGCAATTTGTTACACTTAAAATGCTTGCTTTCCAGAATTTACTCTCACCGGGAGTGAAGTGAGAGTTTGGCTGCACCCATCGAGGGGATTCAGACCTCAGGAAAATGGGAGGGGAAGGGAAGTATACATGCCTACCCCACGGAAGTGTTCAGCAGCCAAATCGATCCAGCACATGGGGAGTGCGGCCAAAAACCTGCCCTACTCTTTTGCTCCAGGGCTTTCTCCACTGGAGACCAGGTGTGTGCAGTGCTTACCAGGGAGAAAGTAAACTATGAGAAAGCACACTGAGATTTTACTTAGCAGTGGTTGCCTCTACATCTCTGAAATGCTATGTATTTGTATATCCGGTCTGAACTACGGAGTTTCTCTCTCTGTCTGTCCCCCTTTCCCCCTCTCTCCCTCCCTCCCTTCCTTCCATCTTTCTTTAAAGTGGATCAGAAATATTTTAAGTTCTACACTAAATATCAACTGCATCCTAGTGAAAACTTCCACTGTGTGGTTCAGGGTAATTCAAAATACATAACTTGAAGGAAATCTAATATTTATCAGGCTCCTGCGACCTTCTGACCGTGCTGCTGTGGAATGCAGGACCGTTCCGCCATTTCATGCTCCTCACAAACTTGTGAAGAAGATTCACTTATTTTTAGGACATGGACCGAGAGAGGCTAGGTAACCTTGCAAAGCATGTGCTGTTTTCACTGCATGGGTTTATTCTTGTGGGTTTATTTTTCTTTTTCTTCTGATAAATATAAAAAGTAGGAGGATAAAAAGTAGCAATTAAGAAAGATTAACATTATTTAGACTGGGACTTTCAGGCATGGCTGAAAAACCAGCTTCCTTTCTCCCACTCTTTAAATCCCCTCTTACCAAGACCTGCACTTTAAAGTCATTTTTAATGACTTAAGTCATTTTAAATAGCTTAGAACATTTAAACTTTAGTTTTAAACTGTAGCTTATAATTAACTTAATTATTAATACTTAATCGTAGCCAGGATACCACTGCTGCTACTAAAAATGAGAATAAAAATAAAAATAAATACTTCTTGCATCCTTATCATGTGACAAGGCCCTGCTTTACAGATAATAATTCCGTGTTTCTCAACCTTTTCTTTCATTATTGTCCCCCTCAGGAGAAAATTTTAATTTAATTTCTCTATAATGAGAAAAATGAAATACTAAGGAATGAGTTTTTGTCAGACAGTGAAGTTTTCAAGGGACACAAACCATTCTAATATCTAAGGTTTTTTTCCACTCTCCAAGATACTATTGTTCTTGTTGGGAAGGTGTGTACTAACTCAATTTGATGCTCCTGGAAACCCTTCGAGTTAGCTAGTGCTATCCGTGTACCCATTTTACAGATGAGAGAACAAAGACCATGAGTGTAAAGTGGCTTGCTCAAGGCACACGTAGGAGCTAAAGCTTCCAGGCTGTACCCTCTTCACCACTGCACATCATTTCCTCCAACTCTTTTGTCGTTCATCGTGGTGGCTGCTGATCAAACACATTCTACATGCAAAACAGTCATCTTTGGTGGCACTCTGATCATGTCCAACCCAGTTGCCTTGTGTGTTACCTCCTAGTTAACGTAGGTTTGAATTCTGGGTTTGGCATTCTTTGCAACTCTCAGTGTAAATCCTTGACTCTCCTGGCTCAGCCCTTTACTAAGCTCTTCACTATATTATCTGCTTTAATCCCCTTGATGACCTGTGGAGTGAGTGGATGTTATTACCCTCATTTTACAGAGAGGTCAGGGAGGAGCCACCAGATTAGGAAACCTGCCCAGGGCTCCAGGGCTGGTAAGCTTCTGCCCAGACCGGTTCTGTCCCAAAGCACAGGCCTGTCCTCAGTCACTTCCCAGGTCATTTCCCCCATCAGTGTAAACTCTGGGTGGACTTTCAGCATCTCCCCACACAGTTGAACGCGTACTAGTATCATTCAAATGTTTCTTCGAAATAACTGTAGACCCACGGACAAAATAGAACTCAAACTTACCTTCTGCAAAACCTAAGAGATTTATAGAAAGACTTGTGCATAATTTAAGGTACCAGCTACATAGAAATATTGGAATGCTAGCTAGAAGGCACAGCTGCCTGAAACTCAATTAAAAAGGAAGATAAAATGTCTCAGAACTTGGGGCAGGGTTACAGAGGAGATGCCGTTTTTTCCTTGGTGGCCTGCCTCTTTGACATCTCCTCTCTCGCCTGTGTCTTTACATCTTTTTGTTCTTAGCATCTTCGTATTCTCTTCCTCAGCAAATCTTAGACTGACTCTCAAAGCCTTCATTCACAAGTTATAAAAGATCAATAATAGCTTCAAGCACTATTTCTCCCCATAAGACTTGCAACTTGACAGAAATAGAAGCTCAGGGGATAAAATATTAAGGATGACAATGTAGACTTGGGGTGGGGAAACTCAAAGGAGGGCCTTACTAATTCCCTGGCACCCTACCAGGTGGCTGCTGTTGACAGACTCAGTCAGGCCTGTTTCGCAGGTTATAGGTCAAATTGCCTGCTGGGTTCAGGGCATTTCCTACACACACACACACACACACACACACACACACACACACACACACACCTCTTTTCCAAGACGTGAGCTCCTGGGCTGGGGGAAGCCCACCCTTTTCTGGTTCTTGTGTCTTGTTATGAGACCAAATCTTGACTCAGTCCTGGCAGAAGGATGTGGGCCGAGTGATGAATGAGATGGCTTCTGCTCTTGGAGCCTCAGGGTGACTGTGGGTGGTCTCGCGTGCCTTAGTTTCTCCATCTGTTTCAGTGGGAAGGATCGTAACATTCTTGGAGATCGCAGAACGGAATGTGCTGTATAAACACCAGCCAGTGTTGTTACAATAAATAGCAAATTAGTGGCTCTAGCTTAAATTTCCTACACTTGATGACTTGTGGGTGTACCAAAGAATCAAAAATTGTCGCTAGGGAAAAAAATCCTTCTTCCTATTTTCCAACAAAAAGAGACTTTTGGGATTCCGGCTACCATCTGTTGAGAAACACAGCCCTGCTTCTCAGGGTGGAAGGCTGGCTGCTGGCTGCTGGCTGCAGTGGCGTCTGGCAGCCTCCTCATTACCTGGCTTGTTGATATCTGCCTCAAGGCTCCTAACCCGTGTGTCTAGCTTTTTAGTTTCTAATTTTCACAAACCTCATATTTTTAATTTAAAATATTCTCTTGAATATATATTGCAGTGTTAATATTAGCATTTCCTGTTGGGCAAGAAGAGATGAAAATGCCATTAATTGTCTAGCTTCCTGATGTAAACAGTCAGGTACACATTGAGAGTAATTGCTTGCTGGTGGTCGTGTGGCATGACTGTTTCTCTTAGGCAGTTCTGTTTTGAGAGATTCTGCTCTTAGCCTCCTACTGAGGATGCAGGGGTGGGCCAACCAATCCTCCTCTCTCCCCTGACAGTGATTGTTTATGAGACAGAGGAAGGAACAGTGACTTCTCGTCCAGACCTCAGATCGGCCCGTGCAGTGTGCGGTTGTTCACTGTGAGCAGTGTCTGCCCTGTCTAACTGGATTGTTGTGGAGCTCAAGTGAGATTTGACACTTATTTTGTAAACGTGAAAAGATTATGTAAAAGTAACACATTTGGAACACTAAGTATAAGGTCTAATTCGGGGTGGACCTTATGAGCTCCCTACGATGCCTGGGTGATAATAACAACCTCCTGAAACTGGCCTGGAAGACACCTAGCTTTGACCCAGTCCAGGCTCGACAGTGGGCAGGACCTGACCTCTCCTAGTTCCTGTCCCAGTTGGGGTAGAGTAGAATTCAAGAGTGGAGAATGAAGCAAGTTCATTAGCACATTTCACTCTGTATACTTAACAGTGGGTTGGTCAGCCTGACTCTAAACAACATCTGGAGGAAATTCTGCTTTCTGAGCACCCAGGCATATCTACGGCTGTGCAATATGGAGACAGCTTGGTTGAGTGGGAAGACATGAGGTGTAGGGGCCTAAGACATAATGTGTTCAGCAACCAAGCCACCACATTACTACATAAGATTCATAAGCTTGAGACACTCTGTGTCTCTGTTTATTCAGTTTTGCAGGGTTGCTTTGGAGATTGAGGTAGTTCAGGGACATCTCTGGGCCCTTCAGAAGCACAAATTCTCTTTCCTTTACAGTGAACATTTGGGCAAGTGATGTTAGTTCTAAGAGCAAATGTTTTCTACATAAAATGGAAATGATAAGAGCTCAGAGTAGTGAGAAAGTTACAGAGGTGGATTTAAGCAGAAGACATGAACTTGAGAGCAGTGTAGTCCACTGTTCCTTTAGTCAGCACTACACGTCTACTTGGGACTTGGCAATCCAGAGGGCAGACAGCCATGGAAGCTGATAATCATGGCACACTATTGTTAGGTCTTTGATGGAAGTGCACCCACAACACAGAGGGCTCATTGGGAAAAGAGTGTAATTATCTGGGGAACCTAGAGTATCTTCCTAGAGGAGGTGAGACCCTTGAGTCAACCCTTAAGGAATAACAGTTGGCCTGTGGACAAGAAAATTGAAGTGGCACAAGACATTCTAAGGGAGAAGGCTGGCGAAGCTTCAGGTGCGTGACAGGAAATGGCATTGTTTAGATCACATTTCATTTTGGCCGGAGCTTGAGTGTAAGGGGCGGCAGGTAACTTGGGGAGGTACAGGGAAGGGGCTGATAAGGTAGGTATCCTAGGAACCAGGTCTCAGTGTATTGCTTATTCTATGTGGAAGCATTTTGGCTTCATCTTACACGTGTTGGAACTATAGAATATCAAAAGGTGATGCTACTGAGCCACCGTGAGCTGCACATGAAATCCAATACTGCCCCCCCCCACCCTCCTCCCTCCTCCCTGGCTAACTTCTTACCTAGTGCCCTACGTCCAGCAGTTGTCCACATTCCAGTGGTGGCTGGGCTTGGGGCCGACTCTGTGGCTATGGCGCAAACTGAGATATTTGCCAGGCAAAGCTTAAGAGTCCTTAGGAGAGTCAACTCCCATTGGTCTCATTTGCAGCAATAAACATTCAACTTGAAAGACCATTTATTCAACACTCACCATGCACAGGGCACAGCTCTGTGCTAAGTGCAGGGGAGAAATAAAGATGAATAATAACAAAGCTGCCTTTTCTTGAGCCCTAGGACGGGTTTGGCATGGTTGCAAGTGCTTTACTTGTATTGACTCACTTGAAAGTTCCAAAGCCCTCCGAGATGGGTGTTGTAATCCTTAGTCCGCATAGACCAGAATAAGCCATTTTGCACACACAGCTAATTTTTTGAGGAGCTAGGACTCAGATGCACGAAAGTCCACACTCAAACTCCTGTTTTCGGTGTACAGTGGAGACAGAAGTGTATATGACTAACTGTATCTGAGGTGAAGACTTGGAGGGTGAAGGAGATTGTAGCAAATAACATGGGCCAGAGTTAGGGTCCTTTTTTCAACTGTAAAATAAAAATCAAACTGACAGATCTTTTTTTTTTTTTTTTGGCTTACATTTCTTAAATCATAAATCAGAGGAATGAACCAGAGCAATTGTCACATTCTAACAAGCTAGCACACCGAAGGGGAAGTGAAGGAGCGGGAAGGCGTAGTAGTAGTTTGAAACAACCCGAGGACCCGAGGTCAGGGCAGACTAGATATCCGAGGGAGTGAGAAATCTCAGATCTCCCAAAGCTCTGTGGGCCGCTAATCATGGAAAGGAAATGGGAAAAAAGTAAGGCAGCACAGAGAAACCATCAGAGGAAAAAAAAAATTAACTTTAACATTCAGGAAAAACAGAGGGAATGTGATCATGGCATGATTAAAATAAAGAGCAAATGGAAATTTAAAGCGCCAGTGATTGCAAATCAAGGCTTGTTAGTTTGTAGGCCAATTTATGCCTTTTATATATCACAGTTTTGCTTTTGTTTATTATTCCCCAAAATCATGTTTAACGGCAGCAGAGGAAGAGCAAAGGAGGCCACAGGTGAGACTCAGGCATCCTGAGGACCTGCCCTGCTCTGCTCACTAACATCCAACAACTGTTTCCCACGTGCCTGCTGGCAGCTCGGTTCCCTGAGAGGTTCTGTGATAAAGTGTAATCTCCCAGAATTTTGAGAGTGAAAAGGGGTGCAGATGATGCCAGAACAACAGGTTCGAATCGTCATGGTCCTGGTCCAACGGGACACCCTGGTCAGTGAGGAACAAGGCTCTCTCCAGCCCCGAGTTCTTGACTGGCCTATAAGGGAAACTGGAATACGTATGCAGTCAATTAGAATGAATAGTGGAAAAGTGGGAACGTGCCAAAGAACTGTATCAGGCAGCAAATGCCTAGAAGAAGAACGGCCTTTTGTTAATCAAGTGAATGAGCTCTCGGCTTAGTAGTGTCCCTGACTCCACCGGTTATTGCTGTAGCTGAACTGAATGAGTCTTTGTGATTGGGCTGAGCCTGAAGTCCAGGCCTCCGGATGGCATCTAGAGCCTCTTAGCAGCCTTCTGGCCCCCTCATGGCACAGATGGTGGGACTGCTGCAGCTTGACACGCGAGTGGTTCGAGATTGCACTGACTCGCTACACGATAATTTAAGCTTCAGGAGAAATCCAAGAAGTAGAAGGCTTTTCAAGGAATTAATGCCACAAACATTTTCTTTATAGTTAACTGATCATCAGTGTTTTAGAATTTATTCTCTCCTTTAATCATTTAAATGTAACTCTCCAACGTGGCAGCCACCAGCCACAGGTGGCCATTGTGCCTTTGGCACGTGGCTGGTACATCTGTGGAAATGGATTTTTAATTTCACTGAATTAACTGTATTAACTTCCGAGTTAAATTTTAGAACTTGACTCAGTTATTTAAAAAGCATTTAAGTGAATCTACTATTTCAACAGACATATTCATGGAATGTAAATACAGATCAAGCATTACAAAAAAAATTGGCATCTAAATTGAGATCTGTTGTAAGTGTAAAATATATACTTGATTTCAAAGACCTAGAAACAAAAAAAAAAGAACATAAAATGTCTCATTCTTAATCTCTATATTGCTTACCTGATGAAAGGGTAACATTTTAGATGTACCAGGATGCCTTGGAAAGAGTGTGGGTTCAGCACCAGACCACCCCAATACAATGAGCCTACCAGTAAAGCCAGTAGTAATATTTCTGCTGGTGAAGGGTGTTGTAAAAAATGCAACAGCTGGGGAGCACAATTAAAGCAAAGGGCACTGAACACAAAACAAGGTGTGCCTGTACTGAGTTAAAGGCTATTATTCAAATTTATTTCACCTGTTTCTTTTTGCCTCTTTAGGCAAATTTAAGATGACCCAGACAGCTTGCATTCTCTTTTCATTGGGTTGCGCTGATTCAGGTGTTAATTACCTGCAGTGTCTGTGGCACTGGTCTTGCCACAGACAATAGGCATGGACACAGGGAGGTTGCTGTCTTGGTGGAACACACAGTTCCTGTGGGGAGGACGGATATAAATAAATAATCGGCATGAAGTCAGACGGCGGTAAGTCCTGGGAAGCAGTTATGCAGGGTGATGCACAAGTGACTGCAGGAGGGAAGTCACAGTAGAGCGTGGTTCTGGGAGGTCTCCTTGAGTGAAATGATGATTGAACGAAGACCTGGAAAAGATAAGGGAGAGCTGGGAGGGATCATGGAAGGTTTCTTGGAAGACAAGGTCTTTGATCTGGGCCCCAAAGTTCATTCAGAAGGAAGCCACTGGTTCAAAAGGAGGATGTAGAGAAAGCTCCTGGCTTGAGACTAGGTGGGCGACTCTGGCGACTCAGATCCAGTTGGGCTGGCACCCAAGCAGTCAGCCAGCACTTGGGGCGAACGTCTGTGGCAGATTCATCATCCTGGAACCAGCTGGACATTCAGGGCTAGCAATGTGACAGGGTGGTTGTTCCATTAGAATCAAAAACTTTCAGTTTGATCACCGGGTACTCAAAGCAGATAGTGTGGTAGGTTTTAAATTGCGATGCCTGTTCGTGCCCATGAGCGCACGTGTTGAGCCCACTGTGCTGCCTAACCTAGGAAAGGGGCAGGGTGCACTATGATAGATATTCATTGTCGTCTGGTCCTGGAGGTCTCAACAGAGCCTGGGGAGTGGATTGAGAGCCAGTATTCGTGATGGGCACGCATAATTGCCCCATCTGTGGAGAGCGGTTCTTTCAGTGGGTGTCAGGGAGCTGGTAAGGCGTCACCTCTGACTGGCTTAAATTGAAACGGGACCAACAAAAGTGACCACGGGTGACAGCATCTGACTGGCCCTCTTGACAGACCCAGTGCTGCTCCCGTCTTGCTTTGTAAGAAACTGTGCGTGTTGTGGTTAATCTGATGGGTTCTGGAGGCAGGTCATGTCGGTTACTGGCTGTGGAAACATGGGCAGTGAAGTAAGTCTTTCTAAATCCATTTCCTCATAGGTAATGATGTCATTTACATGATTCCAATCAACTTCCTAGGACTGTGATGAGGATTAAATGAGAAGGTTTATGCACGGTGTCTTACTCATAGAAAGTGTCTGATAAATTGTGGCTATTATTACTGGCATTATTTTTTATCATTCCCCTTTTCTTTTTAACAATTACCATATAAAAACAAAATTAAAAGGTCAGATTGGGCCACAGTTCATGGATTAGCCTTTTGAGAGCACTTTTCCTGACACAAGAGAGATCATTCTCCTGTACCACTCTGGGGAAAAATAACATCTTGGCCCTTCTGGGCTACAGACTTTGGCAAAGCCATGGAAACCAACTTTCTTCTGAAATTATCCACACATTTCTCGTTCTAACCATTTGCAGTGAAAATCCGAGAAGCTTTTTGTTTAAAATAAGCAGCTTGGAAGAACTAGAAGGAGGCATCGTCACCTGAGTCATCTTGTTGATAGATTCTGCCACCCAGGGCACCGTGACATTTAGTTTTGGTGTGGTTCTCAGCCAACTTGAAGAGATGTAGACTTCGTGCCGGGTGAGGGAGGGGCGGGTCATGTAAGAGCATTTGTTTGAGTTCATTTTTAGTTTTGGTTCAAGGATAACGCAGTGATTACAACGTAGTGGGCATAGGAGCATGGGTTTCGGAGCTGGTCTCCATGGTCTCATGGGTAACCCTGGACACAGTGCTTAGCTTTTTGAATCTGTTAGCTTTTTTTTTTTTTAAATCTGGAAAATGAAAAGAACCCTCTTCTTTTGTTGAGAGGATTAGAGGCTGCAGGTGGAGTACCTGGGACCGACGTTGTGGTGCTTGGTGAGCAGATCTGCTGACACCGGTGCTACATTGCTGTCCCGTCTAAGAGAGCATGTTTACTTGTGTGGGGGTGAGATGGCAAGGCCAGCGGACCAGGAAAATCTACATTCCATGCTTAGATAGGTCAGACCATAACAGGGTGGAAGTCCTTTGGCCAGAACAAACTCAAGTCAGGGTTCTAAGAATTCCTTATATCCCAATGTTTTTCTTTTTCTTGATGTTTTTACCCCAAGATGGTGAATATTTGCACCACTTGACTGATGTGTTTGAGAACTTTGATAGTGTTCTTGGAATGCTCTTCCTGACATTATCTCAGTGTTCTTCAATATTTTCAACACATCTTGAGATAAAAGCAATAAAATCAAACTTGGATGTAGAATGCAGTTGGAAAAAAATAAATACCAGCAGTAGAAGGATTAATGGTTCGGCCGCACAACCCCGCCAAAGACCCTGCTGTCGGTAAGCCCAGAATCAGTGCCCCTTTTGCACCTGGGACATTTGCCCTTGATATTTGGTGGTTACTAGGTGTGTGCGTGTTTATGAGTAACCGAGGAATCAGGCCCGCAAATGCCAATGCATGACTAAGCATAGCAGAATTGCAATTTGATGAATGCCATTATTAATTCATGGTTCATTGCAACTTCACATTTTAAGTCCTTGCTGCTTATCTACTGTCTATGTGTAATGAGGCTATTTCCTCATAGCCCCAGGTTCCAGATCTACCACTCACTGTAAATTTGAGAGAGCCTGAAGTTTTTATTAAATAGCACCTTTGTCTGTTCTTTCCCATGTCGGGGTTCATTATCCATATTGGCTCAATTATACTTCAACTTCGCCAAGCTTTGAGTATTAGACTCCATGAGGGTGGTCAGAGGGCAGGCCTGAGAGGAGGAAGACCAATTTTTTTTTTAAATCACAAGTAAATTGTAACCTCCCCTGGATTCAAGTTCCTCATCGGTAAAATGAGCTCGATGATCTCAAAGATCATCCCTGCCCAAAAAGCAAAGAATCTGTGGCAGAACAAGAGAGGCCACGAACTGGAATGCACATACCGCAGGCCTTTATCACATGCTTATTGGTGACTCTTTGCTAAGGCTGTTTCTTCCTTTTTTAAGTGTGTGAAGCAGAGACTAATGATGGGGAAAGCTAGCAAGCTGTTGCCTTCACAGTCCCTGATAACCCGATTAGGAGGGAATTCTTGGGAAGAACAATATCCTGACCTCTGCACCTGCCTCCTGGGGGCCACAGATTCCCAACAGTGATGTGGTCTGCAGTTAGGAAGTAGAATCCAACATATGAGCTATAGAGGGCACATCGGAGAGAGATGGCAGGGGGTGGATGACAAGCATGGTAAGGTGTGCAAATACAGAAATAAGCCTCTGGTCCCAGCCCTCATGGAGTTTGCCCTGTGGTGCCACATGGGCTGCTCTTCGCCTTAACACACCGTTATCAGCCATGGCATCTAGAAGTAACTCCAGGCTTAATGCTTTGGGTGCGTATCAGCCTGTGCTGAGGTACCACTGGAAAGGGCATGTTTTTTTCACACTGGGGGCATGACCAGAGAAAGGAGAGATCTCTCCAGAAGTTCTCCATGGACGTCAGGCTCAGCATATTGTTTCCTGGTTGGAACTGATCAAAATTTCTAGCAGGGATTACTTATAGTGGTGATTGGGAAACAGGAACTCTGACAATTTCATCAAATTCTGAAGGGTGTGGGAGAGCTAGGAAGTGACGAATGACATCATGGTTGTCACCCACAGTGCTGCCCTTGAAAATGGCTTTTTAAT
Organism: Anoura caudifer; assembly: GCA_004027475.1. Classification (NCBI taxonomy): domain Eukaryota; kingdom Metazoa; phylum Chordata; class Mammalia; order Chiroptera; family Phyllostomidae; genus Anoura; species Anoura caudifer. The sequence continues at coordinate 40,471 of PVKU01009692.1, forward strand.
ACCTACCCACAAATAGGATAGTTATTGCATGCACCACTCAGAAAGAGCAACTCCCCATCCCAACCTTGTGGGAATGTGCTCCTGCAAAAATCTCTCTTCTTGTTGTAGAAAGTTATGGGTGAGTGTGTGTGTGTGGTTTGAAAGGTTTTAAATCAATTGCAGTTGGATCTGTCTATGTTCGAATCCCCGGTGGGTCCTTTTGATCTGCCAGTGAACATCTATGACAAATTTGCCCCAAGAGTGGTTGGGGGGATTGGAAAGGAACTGTTTTCTACCAAATACCTACCATGTGTCCTGCTCTTTGGCTCACAGCAAGATGAGGCAGCCAATAATTAGAGCCAATCACTCAGGCAGGGTTCCACCATAAGTGTTCCTTCCTAGAATTAAGTCTAGAGCCATCTAGTTTTCTCTCTGCTGTTTCTACACCATTCATCACTGCACGTTTTGCCTTTACATACAGGAGAACTAGTTCTGCCTCTGTGGCCTTTGGTCTGCTCCGTCTGAGTCACAGTCAGTTTCAGTAAACAGAGGGACTCAGAAGGAAGGAGGTAATTCATTTTCTCTTGTCTTACTGCAAATACAAGATGACAGTTTTTAGCCTGGTGCTGGAAGCATCTTTGGAGCACTTTAGATGTACAACTTTCACCAATACTCCTTTAAGATCAGGGTTCCTAATTTTTGTTTGTTGGCCCACTTCATACAACATAGGGTAGAGGTTAAGAACATGCTGAAGCTTTCAAAGGGTTGCAAGAGAGAACATCTTTGAGCTAGAAGGTACCAAAGAAAATCTGTTGCTAATACCTTTGCCCATGCTGCTTGGTGTTATATGGTAGTAACTCCACCCACTGGGCTGTGAGCACCTGAAGGTCAGGGACTGGACTTTTAGTTAATTGCTAGCAGTTAACTAAATTGTCTTTCCTACTCCAGATGTCAGAGGCCAAGTTGGTGGATTCACTGATAAAATACCAAAGCCTTGTACCTAACAGGAGCTCAATAAAGGTGTGTTGAATCAAATTGATTTGAAAGCTTAGCAGGCACCACCTGTATCAAATAAATGTTGAGGTCAGTCTCAGGAATGAGGCCAGTTGATGCAAGGGCTCGAACGCCAGTCTGTTACAAAGTCCTGCTATATTCTTCCTGCATTAACAGGCAAATGAATCCATTTAGCAAATACAGCACATTCACTGTCAGCCAGGTAATCTGCTGCATGCTAGGGACCCCGCTATGGAAAATACAGTCTCTTCTGTCTAGGAAAGTATGCTTTCATGGAGAAGCCTGACAATAAATAGTTAAAATACTTTTACTAATGTTTGTGGTAGAATTAAGCATTGGGTGCTCAGAAAGCACCATGGAGGAAGACACGCTCATGGGGAGCGTGCTAGGATAAAAATTTACCTACTGAAGTCCCCTGGCAAGAACTTGGAAACTGAAAGAACCAAGACAAAACTTTATAAAAATTCAACCAGGAAATTCTTAGGGATTTCAGTGAGTAAGACAGGAGAAAAAGAGGGCCCAAGTCAAGGTTTTGGTTGTGGAAATGCTGAAAAGTGGTCAGATCCGACCTGTCTCCCAGAGAAAGACCAGTGGTAGGGACCATGTGTTGTGCAGAATCTTTTTGTGACCTCCTTTGTTGAGAGCTTATTTAATTATGATAGACATTATTACATACATTATTGCCTACTTCCTTTTCTAAGCATGACTTTGGTAAGCACTGAGACACGTGTGTCCTTCAGACTTCCACAGCAGGTCTGGAGATCCGCTTGGATGGGAAAACAGCATGGCTGACTTGGGTGGAATTCCAGCATCAACATAGTTGTCCTTGGTGTCAGTTTTCTACCCAAGGCTACTGCCGATTACTTCTTAAGAAAAAAAAAAAAAGTTGGAAAGCTTATTTGCACAAAACAGACAAAAAATCTTAAAACAGCTATAATTTTTTTAATGATCTGGATGCCAGTTCTCAGAGGTTAATGCCAATTGTCCGAATGCTAGACAAAAAGTAGGTCTAAAAATTTCAAACTCAGTAGAATTTAACTAACCACATGGGGTCTTTAAACCTCTGAGATCATCTTTTCTGGTTTGAAGCAGAACACTTGATTCAAGAGATGGCCTATTTTGGAGGTAGGGAGGAGGAGCTGAGAACATTGGCACTACAGCCTAAGCCACGCCCTTGGTCTTGGAGGCAACTTTCTGAACACCTGGGATGTGATCACTGATCTAGCTAACCCCTGAGCTATAGCAGGGGAACTAAAACCTGGATAGCAGCGATCTCCTGATTTCTGTCTAGTCCACCGTGCCTTTCTAAAACTTCTACCTTCTGTGTCACACTCTGGTCAGTTGGGCCTAACCTCTTGAAGCTCTTGGGCTAATGAAAGAAGTAAACTCCTTATTGGGCATAGTTGGGCACACCAACACATCACCATGGTTGCATGGTGGGTTTTCTTGTGCCAGGAACTGTGTGAAATATTTGACACGAATCATCTCATTTAGTCTTCAGATTCAGCTGTCTGCCCTGTTTGACATTCAGAGGTTAAGTGACTTGTCTGAGGTTAGCCTGCTTTTCAGTGGATGAGCAAGACTTCCCAAACACATGTTCTTTGGATTCCAGAAACTAATTTTAATCAGTAACCATCATGTCTTCCTTTGTCTCATCTTGTCATTGCAGTCTAACTTGGAGCAGCTGGGTAGCTAAAGATTTGGGCTACGATGAGTCAGGTCCCCCACCTCCTTTTTTAAATTTGGGAAAATTCAGGCCGTGAACTTTTATGTGCTCTTAAATTACAAGTCAGACTGTGCCCTTAAGGGAAAAGGGATTTCTCTCATCACTACCAAGGTTGTGCTAAGAATCCTTTTCCTGATTCAGATTTTATTTTTCACTCATCAGACAGTTCCCTTGCCATTTGTAGACTAAGTCTCCTAACCCATATAAAAATGTGTTCAGCTGAGTAATTGAGAACCTCTACAAAATTCCTTGCATAGAAGAAAAAAGCTCTAGTACTATGCCATGTTCTATCCTACTTTTTGTCTCCTTCCCTCACCTTTCACCCAATAAAGCTTCTAGTATCATAAAATGATCATCTCTGACTAATCTCCAGGCATAAAACGTGATGTGGAGAAAAAAAAGATGTGCTCCCAACCCACTTCATCAGCTGAGAAGATAGTTTAGAGGCAGTCACTGTGCTCTAGGGGAAGAAACAAGGACGTGGCTTTTTCTTTTTTAAATCAGGGTTCTTGTTCCACATGAGTACTGTCCTGTGACTTGATCAAGTTACTTAACCTCACTGTGCCTCAGGCTCCCCCCACTGGTAAAAATGATCTTTTCATGGGACAGTTTGGTGGCATTAAAGAAAAAATAGGTAGATTTTATTTTGCATAAACCATGAAAAAAAAATCGGATAGTTGTGCTTTCAAAATCATTAAACCAGTGATTTTTCTCCCCATTAGAAATCAAAGTACCAGAAAAACCCACCTATGTGATTCATTCCTTGGGTCAGCAACAATGTCTTCATTGGTCAATCCTGGGCCAGATCCCAGAGGCTCCTGTCTGAAAATGACAGGTTATTTCCCCCTCCCTCTGGAGTCTAAGAAGTCCTTTGCTACTCGATTTTACTTTTCTGCTCTTCCTTACATACTACCAATTATTCTTTCCCTGAAAGAGTAGCTAATTCAGTCATTCATTCTGTAAATTCTCCTGGGTGTCTGCTCTGGGCAAGGCGCAGTGTGGCTGCTATGGGGACTTAGAGAAAGTCCTAGATGTGTCCCTCACCCTCCTCCACTAAACCTTCATGAAATCTAGGCATAATCTTCCTGCTCTCTCTAGCCTATAGTTTGCGTTCATCCTCCCCTCACCTAGATTCTGAGCTTCAAAGTGTTAAACTGAATGAAGTCTGTGAGGGGTGTACTCAGCAGGTGTTGCACTTTTGAAGGCCTTTCTCAAGTAGCCAGGGCTCAGTAGGTTTCTGGGAACAGGGGTCCAGGCCAGCTCTCCCTCCAGTGCTGAGCCCCACTGTGCCAAAGTGGAGCTCTGTGGAGGAAGTGGGGATGCATGGAGAGAATTGCTGACAGCCCCCAGCTGCAGTAAATGCATCACATTTCCATGAACATTGACACAACAGACTCCAGGGTAAGCTGTCCAAAACACACAGTGGGAAAGAAGGAAGCTTGATGGGGGAGAGATGCGGCTTCTGGGTCTTCACACTGAAAATGTGTCAGCTTTGATGACAGTGATGAAAATGTGTTTTCTCTCTCCTTCCTCAAGCCTCAGCCCTAGGGCTCTTGTAATTGACTGTGGTGGGTATGAATTATGACTTCAGGGAGAGGGAGGCCCAGTGGAGTGACTTGGCACTCCTGTGCTGTGACATGAAGACCTCCAGGAAGCAGCAAGTGGGGCCCTGCCCGCGCAGAGGGCAGGTGGGAGTCCCGGCTGGGGCTCTCGTTCATCAGGCCAGATACTTATGTGCGCTGACCTGCAAGTCTTGTCTCTGACCTGCTTCACCTTGCTGGAAGCCTCAGCAGTGGTTTCTGAGGTGAGGGAACAGCACTGAGACTGAGAAAACATTTGGTTTGCTTCAGGCAACTGGATTTAGGTGAGAAATGCCAACCCCTTTGCCGTTGGCTCAGGGATTTTGGACAGTGTTTCCTGAGGCTGAAAGGCATGTTACTCCCCAACCCTGACCAAAGCAGCTGTTTGCTAAATATTTCAAAGGGTGATGATGGTGTTTAAGAGCTGCCACAATTCTAGTGTTTTGGTTGCAAAACACCCCTGCCCTCCCTGCCAAGTATAAGGTTAGAGTTCAGGAAAAAAGGGACTATACTGGAAACCCAAATCAGAGACCCTCACCAAAGGCCAACCTTTCAGGTCTTTCTCTGCAACTTAGGAGCCCAACATGGTGTGGAGCAGGGTGGGGACATGTCTTTGTCCAAGCTTCTTCCCACCCGTGACTTCATACAATTTAGGGATTTATGTGCTCATTTTAGGTTAAAAAAAAATGCAGGTTAGCCACAAAAGTACACAGAATACATGTATTCATTGCCTTCACCCCTGAAGTTGCACATTCGTCTTTTAGCAACAGGAGGAAGAAAAGACATTGATTTTTAACCCAACCCCATTTGATTCATAGACCTAGAGCTCGCCGACATAACAATTGGTAGCATCTTGATGTCCCGGATATGAAATCTTGACAGTGAAGAGATTGAAAGATGCTGGAAAGATCACAAACACTGAAGCAGCTGGAGTATTGAGAGTACCTCCCACTGGAAAAAGAATGAAATGGATGAAATGAAAACTTAGAGTATTTAATTCTGAATCTATGGACTCACCCTCCCCCCAATTTTCCATTCCGATCAAAGTCATAGCAGTAGGGTGCATGGAAATTTTAAAACAAAAGTGATTGCCCTTTCTGTTTAAGTGGCTAGAAGAAAAAGACAGTATGGGCAGTGGAGCTGAATTAGCCACTAGGAAAGAGTTTCTCCCTATATGAATCGAAGTTTCGTGATCACTGCTTGTGAGCTATGCAACTAACTGCTGTCTTAATATCAAGAAGCAAGATGCTGACATACTTTTGATATTTAGTGGATCACCCCATGTCCTCTGCTTGGAGAAATAATGAGAATGACTGCCCTATCCTCTGCCAGCATTTGCCTCTTTTTCATATTAATCTCAGCCAAATCGAACCATTGCTCCACTCAGTACAAAATAATGCCTGTCCTTGTAGTCACTTGCTATCCAACTTGAGGGCATCCAGTTTTTGCAACTACAAGGCTGGGAATACCTTGGATGATTTATACGCAGAATCGCAGGATTGGTCCAAGAGAACCAGAATCCATTAAGTGATTAACACTTCGTTTTAAGGGAAAAATGGTTGTCCTTGCAGATATCTCAACTTCAACAATTTTAAGGGCAGAATGAGATCCAACTTGTATTTACTTGAAATGTTGAATGGATTTTATTAATTTCATTGCCTTGGCTTTTAAATCGCTTAGAGGATGATTATTCAAAAAGACAAATGCATATAGAATGAAGTCATGCCTTTGTGTTTTTCAAGTGGTGATAATCTTGATCCTACAGTGAAGCTGGAGGGAATTAGTACTGTCCCAGTTTAATCCCTGCATTAAGATCGCACTTAATCAAAAGTGTGAATTTAACCCCAGGTGGTATTCAGGCAGTGGAATTAGTTTTAGGTACTTTAGAATTCCATTTCCTTTCAATACTTTCAAGCAATCAAAACTGTTTTCAAATTTCCTCTCATTGCTTAAATTAATTGTCCTGAAGTTTAAAATAGAAGAACCTACAATCCAAGTTAGAAAACTCGAGGTTCTTTGGATGTAACTTTGCCATTCAACAAGTACCTGATGAGTTTACGTCACTGGCCCTTCCTTTCAATGCCCCTGCTCCATGTGCTGAGTGCATCTGTGTGCATGCACATGCAAACACTGCCCTCCCCACACACACTTTTTTTGAATTGTGTTTTACCCACTGGAAAGCACTTTGGCATGCCTAGGAATGGGGAGCTGTAATTTTTCCAGAGGCCAAATTAAACTTGTCTCAAAACACAGTATCACATTTGAGACAAATATGAAATAAGTGTCTTGTCTTCAGGGGCTTTTAAGAAAGTTTACGGAGTGACATATCAATGGGAAAACGAACCTAAAATCTTTGAGATTATCTTTCCTGGAAAGGTAAAGGTAAAGCAAAAAAGAAAATGTCATTGAAAGTCAGGGAAAAAGCTATTGCCTATGGGTATTATTGTTACTAGTGGCCAGGATGGGCAAGTCTTCAATTTAAGTGTTTAAAAATAACTTTTCTTTAAAAAAAAAGTATGTCCTAAACATTTTTCTTATCCGTTTAATGCCTCTTGCCACTTAGATTTGAGTTGGTTTTCAGTCATTTCCTTGCTCTTTCTATTCCTCCCTCCATATCTGCTTTTAAAAATCGTACTTTTTCCACCATGTGCTCTGACTATGGACTAATCATTGACCACGACGCTGGAATACTCCTTTTTAGGCTGGGAGCATGCAGCCCTGAGCGCTGTGGGATTCCTTGCTGTATTTCACCCGGCCAGGGCCCATGCAGTTTACGAAATGGGTGCTGGCATCTGCAATAGTATTCCAGGTTCTTGACCTGTGTTGACAGCTACTTCATCCTTCTGTGTTTATCCACTTTAATTGTAGACTTCATCTTTTGTGCTTCTGAGGTTCAGACTGGTAAGGTGGGAGAATGGTCCCATCTCAAAAGATAAAAATCTGTACAATAGGTTTTAAGTGATGGGATCAAACTGAGAAAGGTCCTGTGGTATATTAAAAATACAGAGGTATACATCAAATGAACACATCCTGCATCAATACATTTGTTGCTAGTAATGTCATCATCCATTTGCTACCATCTTTCTGTTGTAGAAACACAAAATATTTTATTATACATGTAGGATTAAACAGTCATCCTTTCTTTTCAGTCTCTCCTATTTAAGATTTCCTGTTATTTTTTTCAATAACTAGAAAACTTAGACATGTCCATTAAAATGTATTAATGCTTTATAAAAAATATTGTCCATTCATCTGTACCTATTATTGTAGATCTACTGCCAAGCTTTGCCCTTGGTACTGGGAACACTAAAACCTAGTTTCTTTCTTCCAAGGAAGCAGGAGGAAACACACAATCACCACACAAGGTGTTAAGTCCTTCAGGAGTCTCCATTTGTATAGCGCATTATATTTTGAGCCTCACAACAATAATTTAATTTTACAGATGAGAATATAGAATGCCAAACTTAATGTGATTTCCCAAAGTGGCCAGGCTAGTGATTGGTGGTATTCTACCAGGGACTCGGGGAGCACGCTTGCCCATTTCACTATTCTGCACTGCCTCTTGACGGCATAGTCTAGCCCAGCTCAACCCCGCTGCACATATAAAGTGCATACTCTACATATGTTTACACATAACTCCAGAAAGAGCTACAGTTGACCCTTTGAAATATTTTTATTGAATTTGTTGGAGTGACATTGGTTAATAAAATTATACAGGTTTCAGGTGTACAATTCTATAAGATATCATCTGTACATTGTGTTGTGTGTTCACCACCCCAAGTCAAGTCTCCTTCCATCGCCATTTCTCGCCCTTTCCCTCTTCTTACAGTTGACCCTTGAATCAACTCCTCCCCACCCAGCCCTGCACAGCCAAAAATCTGCATGTGACTTTTGACTTGCCATAAATGACTCCTACTAGCTTACTGTTGGCCAGAAGGCTTACTGATAACAAAAACAGTCAATTAACATATGTCTTGTATGTTACATGTGTTATATACTGTATTTTTAGAATAAAGTATGCTAGAGAAAAGTTATTAAGAAACTCATAAGGAAGAGAAAACACTTTTAGAGTATTTTACTGTGTTTATTGATATTGTAAGTTTATGAGAGCTACATCATCTGTTTACAAGATGAATTGTTTGTCAGTGCCTACATCAATACTGTTTTAAACGATACAGAACATTGTAGCTGTTACATGTATCACGAATACTAGACATCAAAAATGAGGACTTGTGCTGTTTAAACCTGTGTTCAAGTTCAACCAGACTTTGCTTTTTTGGTATAAACCAATATTAAAATTGCTTTGCAAGAGAAGTACAGCAACAGATATGATGTGCGTTGTTTGTGGAGTTGTAGAGGTGGTAATCCAGATGTCTGAGACCTCAGTGAAGTAAGTGTGTCTTCCAACTCCTGGTACGGTGTCCTACACCTGCTGCTGTACTGAAGAGCGTTTTATGCCCCTACTCTTTTCTTGTGCTTGAATGCTTCCTTTTTGGGAAACTTTTTATCCTAGAAATCATCTTATAACTTCTCTACTGTTTAGATGACATTAAAACTGTGTTTTTCACTATATATTTGAAAGGATACAATCTTCATCAAAGACCCTTACTGTCCTAGTCAACAGTGGCTGGCATCGTAAGAGTGCTGTCCCTGGATCTGGCAAGAGGGTCCCTATGCCTTAAAGGGCCTTGTTCAGCCTTCTCTCAGCTGAATTTGTCCCTATCACGTGGAGTTGGAAACATGCCCACCCTGAACCTGCATCCCCCTCTAGGTATTCCTGGTAGCCAGCAGCCCAGAATTACTTGACCAGATGTCTGGGACTCTGCTTCCCTGATTTGAGTGTCTCTTCTCATCCATCCACCGGAGGGCGAAATACCCTCCTCGTACACCCACCCCTAGTCCTGGAGGAAATGCATAGGCATCTGGTGGCCCATGGAAAAGCTATAGACAAAAATAAAGATGAGGTCATTCTCAGGCTATAGTATTAGCTATCCTTGTTGCCTATAAACTATTTCTTTTAAGATATTTAGGTGGCTGGTTCCTTATGTTTCAGGATTGTATTAAAATATCACATCTTTCGAAGAAGACTTTCTTGATCACCTTATCTGAAATAGCCTACTCCTTCATAATCACTCTTGAGCTCCTTACATTACTTTTACACCATTTAACACTCTGAAAGTCTATTATATAAACTTTTATATATTTGTGTGCTTACTGTCTAGCTCCCACTAGAATACAAACTGCCCAAAGGTGGGAAATTGGTTGTTTGCGGTAACTTCCGGAGCAGCCTGCCACATAGTAGGTATTCAACGTAATTTTTTTGGAGTAAACAAACAAATGAAAGAAAGAGCCTTGAGGGTGGGGAATACATTTTACTGCTTTAATTGGATGTACCCATTTATTTTTCCCATTAATGTACCATATTATTAGAAATGGGGGGGGGGAACAGGCAACAAATTAGGAAATTAAAGTTTTAGAAGCATGCAGAGCATTGTGGAATAGATCACAGGGAGAAATATGACTTCAATTCTCTGAAAGTAATACAGTTAGAACAATAACGCTAGGAGTTTTTTCACTGAACAAAATGGAACAAGATTAAATTGATGACACATTTCTAAAATTTTGGTTCTCTTGGAGAAAGCCAACTAATTATAAAATTTTATGCCAGTTAAAGCTCTCCACTTTGGCATGCATTGTCTTCTCTTTTACTGTTCCGAATATCCATGTGGTATTTATTTTAAAACTTTCTTCTCAATGACCTTTCAAAGATTATGATTTCTCATTTTCCCGACTAGATGCCTTTTTGATCTGAGTTTCTGATGTTCGTAGTCATTAAATAGGATTCAGAGTGTCTATCAAGCAAATCAAGGAAAAAATTTCCATCAAAGAAAAAGTAGTGCGCATTTTGTTACAGGTAGCTAACTAAAACAGGCAGCATTCAAACAATCACAGTTTTATTTCCTTTAGAAAGAGTGACTCATCAAACAGAGTGCCTCAAGTCTCACCGCCAGTGTTTACTAACTCGCTAATCACTGGTTTCTAGAGGAGCAGGGTTTCTCCTGACTACGCTCATCTAAATACATACTTTTAGTAGACCCTCTGATTCTTGCACCGATGAATTTTGATTTCTTTATCAGAATTTTGGAAAACTTTTAGGCTGTATTGGCTTCAGATTTAGGGCTGGGGGAAGCTTGATGGCACTAAATTGTCTTCTTCATTCCTTTTCTCTCCTATAGAAAAAAGTACATGGCCGTTATTCACTTAACTCATACTCATTTTTTTTTAAATTATTTTATTTTAGGGAGAGGTGCAGGAAGGGAGAGAAACATCAACTGGTTGCCTTCCGCCTTCTGCAAACTCCCTGACGGGGGAAAGAGCTCAGAGCCTGCAAACCAGGCATGTGCCCTGACCGGGAATCAAACCAGTGAATTTTCAGTTTGCCACGCCAGCCAGGGCTGTTTTTCATTTTTATTTTGTCAATCAGGACCACTCTATTTTGTTCTCAGAAAAGAAAATAGAGGGAGAAATCTCTTCATTCTCTTTTCCCCCCATTTTGTCAAAGCTAATAAAAAATATGAAACATGGAATCTCATATTTCCTGGCAAGAGCTTCATTCAAATCACAAAAGGAGTAATATAATTTACTACCCTCCTTTCCAAATATTAATCTTGCTTCTTCACAGAATGATTTAAGATCATTTATCAACTGGAGCACTTACCTCACCTCTCTATTGGGTTTCATACAAACTTTCTATTCCTGGTCAAGTCAGAGAAGAGACTATATAGATAAAATTTCAGAGCTGAAGGAAAGAGACAGGCCAGCATGTTTAGCCTGTTTTCTCTCATTTTACAGATAAAAGAAGCCTGCAAGGATTTTACAAGGTCACACAGGTGTCTGGTAGCAACTGCAAGGTTATAAACCAAGTTCCCTGAATTCCAACCACTTTTTGTTTATCCATCTTTTGTCAGTAATTATGATATTAGAATATAATGTAAAACCATCTATGACACATTTTGATTTCATATTTTTCTCATTGCTTTTTGAAAAATGTGTTGTAATACAGGCATTTTGTCCCGTGTGAAATCATTGGATTACATGATGGGGTTTAACCAATGGAATATATTAAATTAAAAGAAATTTTAAATTATGTAGGTGACATATTCACATAATTCAAAAGTAACAACATATTAAAAGGTATGCAGTAAAAGATTTCCCTCCTATTCTGTATCCCAGTCACCTGATTATTCCCCCAGAAATCACCAAGGTTTTTAGGGTTTATTGTGTATAATCACTTCAGAGCGATACAGAAATTGTAGTATCCTGTATAGACTGTTTGTATCCTCTTTTTTTTTTTTAACTGACTACCTCATGGAGACTGTTCTCTGCCAGCACATAAAGTCCATTCCATTCTCTTTTATGGCTGCAGTGTGCTGCATTGTACCGATAGGCTGTTCTTTATGTAATCCGCATCGATATATATTCAGGTTGCTTACAACTTTCAGTTTTTGCTGCCAGTGCTTCAGCAAATAACATTGCATATTTACAGGTGTAAATAAATATGTAGGATACATTTCTTTTGGTAGAATTACTTCTTTTAGGCTTCCGTAGGTATAGTCCAGTTAGTCTTTATAGTGTTGCAGAGATTTGCATTGCAATCACCACTACTATAGAATGACGGTTTTCTAACCCCTTCTCTAGTACCTATGTTACCAATATTTAGATTGTTCATATTTGAAAGGCGAAAAGTGATACCAGTGTAGTATTGGTTTGATTTTGTCTTTACATGTATGAGGTCAGGCATATTTTTCTGTGTTTAAGAAACTTTGTGTACCTTTTCAGCTTGTGTTCCAATTGAATTTTTTCTTACTGATTTTAGGAACTCTGTATATATTAGGAAAATAACCTTTTGTCCAAGGTAAAAACTGTAAACATTTCCCTGGTTTATCTTTTCCTTTGCTTTTGAAGTTTTTTTGCCATGCCAAATTTATTTTTTATGTAATTGATTATGTATTTATTAGTTTTCCTTAATCCTTTTTTGGGGAGGGAGTTCTATTATATGTAGACAAGTATTTTTCACTCTTAGATTATTTTTTTAAATCTCACATATTTCTCATGGTACTTTCATGGTTTTATTTGTTTGCTTTTACATTTAAATATGATTCATTTGGCATTTATTTTGATGTAAGATGTGAGAATGGTTTCAGTTTTATTTTTTCCTCTTCAGCTGGTTCTTGTTCGGCCATCATTTATGAAGTACTTTGTTTTTCCACTGCCTTAGGACGACACCCTCATTGTGTGCTATGTTCATACATATTTTGGGGTCAGCTTTTTTACTTTGCATTCCATGTCATTGATCTATCTGTAGATATTTGCTACCAGAATATATTCTAATCATTAGCCTTGATATAATTTAATATCTAAAATGCTGATTCCTCCTCACTGTGGGACACATTTTTAAAGTGCTACCATAATGTTTTTTAAATTTCAGCTTTGCTGAGGTGTAATCAACATATAAAGTTGTAAGATATTTTAAGTGTACATCATGGTAATTTGATACATACATACATATACACACATGGTGAAAAAATTCCCTCAGCTACTTAATTAGCATATTCATCACCTCACATATTTATTTTGTGTGTGTGTGAGAGAACATATTTGTTTTACTCTCAGCAAATTTCAATTATATAAGACAGTATTACCAATGATAGTCACCATGTTATACATCAGATCCTTAGAACTTGCTTGTAGCTGAAAGTTTGTACCCTCACCAGCTGTCCCTTGTCCCCTACCCCTCCAGTTTTCCTTCTGTTTCCATGAGTTTGACTTTTTTTAGTTTCCACATGTGATACCATGCAGTATTTGTCTTTCTCACGGTATTTACATAATAACTTGTGTATTCATATGACTACATTTTCCCTATTGCTGACAAATTGCCTTCCCCGTGTACATGGTATCAGAAAGCTGGCAAATTCCAAAATAATGATGTGTAAGTTCAGCCAAGATTGTGGGGGTAGACTTCCGATAATTACCAGTTCATGTGTTGTTCTTGACAAGTGAAATCTGATGAAAGGGAACGTCTTCAGCAAAGATTCTGAAGATGCGGATGCCTGCTGTTCTCTTGGACCGCGTAGGGAGGAGGGAGAGCTCTGCGAGTAAAGGCAGGAATGGCCGTAAAACGAAGTAGCACACATCTGCGGAAATTAATGAAGGATAGACTGAAGATTTCAGAGCTCATGTGCTTTCCATACTGTAGGTTACCTACGGTTTTGTAATGTATAGGAAATCGCATTTTTAGAAGTTAAGTCAGTGAGGGAAAGCACACAGTTTTTTTTATTCTTCTGCACTGACCATCATTTTATAAAAGTGAATTTCTAAGTGTCTTTTCTTTGCATTGGGCTTGTTGGCAAGAAATGAAATCCGTAGATTGCATTACTTCTGAGCTTTTTCTTAAGGCGCTCAAGGACAGACATATGGGTAGTAGTTTAAAAATATAAATATGGTCTTTCCAGTCATAGAAACCTTCCGCTCCAAGAGGTGCTTTTCCCGCTTGCAAAAATTGTAGGGCTATATATACATACTCATAAAGCACTGAGGCAAAATACATGGTATCCGACTCTAAAAATACCCCCACTGTACTTTTCTTGAGCACTGCAGGCCTGTGATCAGACAGAGTGACTTACAGTCAAAGTTTGATGCCAAGTTGCTGTACCACCTTCTAGCCACCAAACCCTGTAAATAAGCATTTCTGTTTGGTAAAATTACAGAAGAGATGCTATTTGGTAAGATATTTTGTTCTATTTTGGTCCGTATCATTCATCTAGGAAGTGGCTGCCTCTTGGTTTTCTCACATACTTGGACCGTTTGTCTGTCTGTGTGCGTGGTGTGTCTGAGTATGGTGTATGCTGAAGCATCATTGTAGAAACTCATCCGCCCCCACTTCAGTATCGACTTGCCCTGGTCTCCAACAGTCTCTTTATTGAGTCCACACTGGGGGAGATTTGACACTTTCTGGTTTACGGACACACATGTGCTGGCCATTCTGGGGCTGACGGAGGCTCTGTTAGAAAAGGCTGCTGCCAGTCTAGGATTAGTTTGAAAAGAGTTCTGTCTAAACGGCTCTGCAGCCTTCTTTACTGAGCATTCAGATGTGAAACGGTTCAGTCTTGTTGGGATACTGTAATTTAGGGATGGCAGGTGTAATTTGCATAGTCCAAATTTTCATAAGTGGGCTAATTAATGCAGTAATAGGGCCTGCAGCAGATGTCAGTCATGACAATAATTTCATTTCTATGAAGCAGACAGTTGTGGAACACGTGCTAAATGTTCCTCGGTAAATGTTAAGTCCTTCACAGGCAAGGACTATTCTTACACAGCTTTATATTCCCAGCACAGAGTCTGGTGCAGAATTGCTATTTATTGCTTTTTTTTGAATGAATAAATGAGTGAATGAAACTTACACCATATAAAGCTTGAAATCAAGAGAATAAAATGTGTCCTGGAAATAGAGAAGTGTAAGCACGCCCGTGCTTGCCGTTCCGCTCTGATTGAGAAGGAAACGGACTTCCTTCCTATATTCTCAGAAACACAGTCGCATGAAATTACTCTCTTCATTAAAAGTAGGTTTGTACTCATTATACCACATTAGTTTCTGTGGAATTCCTAGAAAGTAGTTTCTTCAATTAAAGAAAAAAATATTTCTGTTAGTTTTTGGGACAACTGTTGTCCAGTAGTTTGAAGAAAAACACATGATACTTTTCACCCAGTGTGTGTGTGTGTGTGTGTGTGTGTGTGTGTGTGTGTGTATGCGTGTGTGTGTGGGGGGGGATGCAGAATGATTGGGGGCCAGAGAGTCACTGGATCTAGATTAATTAAGACAGGATCAGAACAACTTCTGTTTTTTAGAATATTATTTTTCATGTATTGGCTTTTTTTCTGTACCAATTTTGCTTAAATTACCTATCAAAGCAGGCACATATATATGATGCTTATCTGTGATCCTAATCATAAATAGATTTCTATTTATTTAGGAGGCCATGTGATTCAATTTGGTTTGTCAGTGATGTTAGGAATGCACTGTTTAAACTCATCTTGCTTGCCAATATTCCTGTTGAATACATTTCTCAATATGAGAATCATAGAAATGTATTAGTTTGGCTTTTGGCCTTTACTATCTTATTTACAGTTACACATTTTGAGTTTGTTAATCAGTATCTTGATATCCCTTCTCCTCCAGTAATTTTCAACCAATTACTCAAGAGAGGTTTTGAAATCTTTTTTTAATTATATTTTATTGATTATACTATTGCAGTTGTCCCATTTCTCCCCCATCATTCCCCTCCACCCTGCACCCCCCTCCCACCCACATTCCCCCCTTTAGTTCATGTCCATGTGTCATAAGTTCTTTAGCTTCTACTTTTCCCACACTGTTCTTGCCCTCCTCCTGTCTATTTTCTACCCACTGTCTGTGCTACTTGTTCTCTGTACCTTGTCCCCCTCTCTCCTCCTCCCACTCCCCTGTTGCTAACCCTCCATGTGATCTCCATTTCTGTGTTTCTGTTCCTGTTCTAGCTGTTTGCTTAGTTTGCTTTTGTTTTAGGTGTGGTTGTTAATATCTGTGAGTTTGCTGTCTTTTTACTCTCATATTTTTTATCTTCTTTTTCTTGGATGCATCCCTTTAACATTTCATAAAATAAGGGCTTGGTGATCATGAACTCCTTTAACTTGATCTTATCTGAGAAGCACTTTATCTTCCCTTCCATTCTAAATGACAGCTTAGCTGGATAGAGCAATCTTGGATGTAGGTCCTTGACTTTCATGACTTGGAATACTTCTTTCCAGCCCCTTCTTGCCTGGAAGGTCTCTTTTGAGAAATCAGCTGACAGTCTGGTGGGAACTCCTTTGTAGGTGACTGTCTCCTTATCTCTTGCTGTTTCTAGAATTCTCTCCATTTTAATCTTGGCTAATGTAATTATGATGTGCCTTGGTGTGTTCCTCCTGTTCCTCCTTGGGTCCACCTTCTCTGGGACTCTCTGAGCTTCCTGGACTTCCTGGAAGTCTATTTCCTTTGCCAGATTGGGGAAGTTTTCCTTTATTATTTGTTCAAATAAGTTTTCCACTTGTTGCTCTTCCTCTTCCCCTTCTGGTACCCCTATAATTCGGGTGTTGGGACATTTAAAGATGTCCTAGAGGTTCCTAAGCCTCTCCTCATTGTTTTGAATTCTTATTTCTTCATTCTCTTCTGTTTGGTTGTTTGTTTCTTCCTTCTGGTCCACTCCATTGATTTGAGTGCCAGTTTTCCTCCCATCACTATTGGTTCCCTGTGCATTTTCATTTCACTTATTGTAGCCTTCATTTGTTCATCTAATTTGTGACCAAAATCAACCAATTCTGTGAGCTTCCTAATCACCAGTGCTTTGAACTGTGCATCTGATAGGTTGGCTATCTCTTGGTCGCTTAAATTAATTAGCTCTGAGGCTTTGATTTGTTCTCCTGTTTGAGCCATTTTTGGTTTTGTTTTTTGGGGGGAGGGGGTCTGGTCGCAGCTGTTACGTAGTGAGAGGGCGGGGCCTTAGATGTTCCCCAGGGCGGGGCAACCCAGTTGCTGGCTTGTGATGCTGGATGTGGGGGCAGGGTCCGAGAGGGAACAATGGCACTTGCTCCAAGCTCTCTCGGATTCCAGTCCCTTCAGCCACTTTCCCTAAGCAAATTGGGCCCTTCTGGAGCTGATTTCTGTGTGGGTGGTCTTGTGTATGTTCTAGGACCCTGTGGGTCTCTCTAACGAACTCTCCTGTGAGGCTGGGATTCTCTCCCGGCACCTCAACCCCCACAAGTGTTTTCAATCAGTGCTTTTAGGCTTTATTTCTCGGCGCTGGAGCCCTGCGCTGCACAGTCAGTCTTGCCGCCCATTTTCAACTGGTTTATCTGCGCGCGAATGTGTGACCATGGTCAGCTGCCTTGTGCGCCTCGCTTGGTCTGCTCCTTGCCTCCCTGCACTTGGTAACCACTGCCTTGTGCCTGGGGTGTGCCAGCCGCCCACTGTGCACCCAAGACCAGTAGCCACTGCTTTTTCCTGCCACGATCCTTCTCTGCTGGCCGCCAACTCCGCCCCTCTTACCGGTCTGGGTGAGTCATTGACTTCTGTACAATTCAGTTTTCTATCTGTTCTGGTTGGGCTTTTTTAGTTGTATATTTTTGTTGTCCTTAATCTTGATTGTGAGAGGAGGCACAGTGTGCCCACCTACACCTCCATCTTGGCCGGAAGTCGGTTTTGAAATATTTACTGGATGGGTAGGTATGGATTCACAGTGGTACATTACAACACGCCCCTCCCCACCCTCCCAATTTGTCATTCTTTTGTGAAGAGGTGGAGAGAATGGTAGAACAGAACATTTTAGACTACTGTGACTAAATTAGATATAACTAGAAGAAATCAAAAGAAACTTTTGGAACAAATTATAGAATGCCACCAGGGCTGATACCACATTTGAGATGCTCAATTCAGAATGGAACCTGTTTATTTTTATGTTGACATAATGATTACCTATTTTTAAAAACACCCCCGTTCATACTTTTACCATTTAGTTTACAATCTTGTGTTAAATTCAAAGTTCAAGGTTCTTTGTTCAAGTAAAAGTTGCAGCTAAATATTAAGATGTTTTCAAATATGGAGTGTTTGAATTGAATTTTAGAGCCAGCAAAGAGCCTATGGCTCAGGAAATTGAGTGACCTTGACAACTTTTTGCCAACTTTTTCTAGGGCTTTAGTTTTCTGATTCCCCAAATTGGTACTTTTCCCACCGCACTATGTTTTAGAAAGCCATTTTTTGAAAATTTGTGATTCTAGAGCATTTGATCCCAGGATGACTTTTAAATTTGATGTTTAATCTCAGAGAATTTACAATTTTTGATGTGTCAAATTTTTGATGGTCCCCAGTGTGAGGCAGGGACCATAAACTCTGGCCTCTTGGCTTGATCTAGCCCACCACCTCTTTTTGTGTATAAAGTTTTATTGGGAACACAGTCACTCCCATCCATTTATACATTGCCTATGTCGCTACAGTGTCAGAATAAGTAGTTGCAATGGAGATCATATGACCTGCAAAGCCTAAAATATTTATTATTGGGGCTTCACAGAAAAAGTTTGCTGACCTTTAGTGTAAAGTAAGAATGAAAAAATTACCTTAAAAAAGTCGCACTATCAATTTGCAATACATTGTGAATGGTGTATGCTTTCTGAAAGGACTAAAAGCCAGTATATTATTGACCGATATGAATAATCTGTCAAAAGACAGGAAAAAAAAAAAAAAAGCCTACCCGCATACAGTACAATAGAACTAGATTTTTAGAGAGCCTCAGAGATTCTAGTTGTCAGAATGAAGCAGTGGCTTAAACAGCATTGACTCAAGATGGGAAATGCCTCAGACTGTCCCTTATGTTGCACTAGCCCTGATGGAGCTCAAACACTCACCAGATGTCCTTGTCCTTGGCAGGTGGAGTGGATTCAACAGCAAGTGGT
>PVKU01009693.1:0-59196 GCA_004027475.1 Anoura caudifer
TTGTTTTAAATCATTCATTTCAGCAGCCAGAAGAAATTACTACAGCCTCCATATCCTTTCTCTGGCCATTCTACTATTCTGAATGTTACTGTGAATGATTTAAATTTTATTGCAAGTAAAAGATCTTCTAAAATAGGCCCATCCACCCGTGAGGAAATCACGAGAGGCATGTTATGATGGGTCAGGACCAGAAGGGTCCTCAGAGACCACGCAAACTTTTCATCATAAAGGTGAGGTGAGCGAAGTGCAGACAGAGAGGTTACTTGCCCGAGATCACTCAGTGTGTTTATAGTGCGGCCAGGGCCTAACCCGAGGCCCGAGCTTTCTGTTTTGGTCGAGCGCTTTGTCCACCACAGATGAGAGGGCGTAATTAGGGGGATTTCTGCCTCAGCAAGTAGATAGGAAAGAAACTGTTTAAGGGTTACTCGAAGGGTCTGAGCTTTTAACAAATGAATTGCAGATCAGCCCCTTCCCTGTAACTGACCAAACCCAAGAAACACTTAGGGCAACAGTAGAAAAGGGTAACCTTTTCTTCAGGAACCAGGGAGAACCGAGCATGTCGGACTTGGAAAGACTTTCCTGGCGTCCACTTGCGGCTGGGTGCGCGCGCTCTGGGGTCAGAACGCCTGGCCCGGATTCTGTCTCTGCCATGCGCCGGCCCTGTGCACCCGGGCAGGTTGCTCTTTGGGAGCCTCGGTTTCCTCTTCTGTGGAACAGAGGGAATGACGGTCCTTGCCTGAGACTGTGGTGAAGATGAAGTGAGATGCTGTGTGTAAAGGTACCCCTCCCCCGACAGTTAATAGAGGCTCCATCAAGGATAATGAGCATTTTGTGCTCTATTATCAGATAAAAAAAGTAAGCTGTAGCAGAGTCAGTCACGTTTTGTCTTTTTAAGATTTCTTATTTGGATATCATGCAATGACCTGGGAATTTCTCTAGTAATCAGGAAAAACAGTAAAGATGAAAATCAGGCCTGACTCACAGGGAGCGAAACCTGTTGCGAGAAGCTGGGGGCTCTGGTGCAGCAGCTGCTGAGATTCCCGGGGCTGATGGGAACCCTCGGACCTCTCTTCTGGGAAATGCGTGGCTGTCAATGCGCATTTACATAAATATGAATACACAAATAAGATCAAAGCCTGCTGGATCCTGGAGGGCCACGGTGAGCCTAAACTCCACGTTGCACAATGTCCTGATGCTGTTTGCAGGGCTCGGAGGTGGCGGTCAGGAGGCTTGGACTCCAGCCCCCGTCTAGCGCCCCCAGCATGTGTGACTTCAACAGGCCATCTCTCAAGCTTGTTTCCCTAGGAGGATCAAAGGAGATAAAGGATATAAAAATAAAGGATACAAGCAGAAAGCCAGTCTAAAGACTTTACATACTCTATCAATTACCAAGCCCAACTGAGTGTGCCTTTGTCATATATTTTACTTCTGTTCATTCTGCTCCAATTTTCATTGTTGTATTTCTTGTTCTCATTACTTTTCTCTTGACGGCCTCTTAGTTGGTTTTCCTGAGTCGTGCGTGGTTTTTCTCTCTCTATACTAACAGAATAATCTTCCTCAAACACATCTTCCGCCACGATATTCCACCAGTACTTCTATCTACAGCTCCCTGTCACCTACTGTATGAAACAGTTGGGCATAAAAGAAGGAAAGTATTTGTCAAGGCATAGAAACCGCTATGGAAACTAAACTACCCCCGAAAGAGCTATGATCTTTGTTTCCTCATTCTGTTGTTGGGATACTGGCCCTCTGGCTCCTAGAGGGGAGTTTTGAGCAATCCACCCTGCTGGAATCAAAGGCTCTGGGTCCTCTGTCCTCGCCTCTGGTCCTACTCCTGGCCCCCAGCACCCATTTACACGTGACAACAAATGGCTTACATCGGTTGACCAGCTGCTGATCTCTTGGGTATGTGTTCGTACTTAACTCTCTGATGGCCTCTGGTGAGTCGCCTTCTGATTGATGGGTTGACACTCTCAGGACCCATCCAGGCTTCTTCACGAGAGGGAATGACTTGTTTTTTCATTTTACACATCTCTTCAGTGCCTAATAAGTCTTAGGAACTACGCTAGCGGAATATGGTCCCTACCTTCATGGAACTTTAAACTGAGCAAAGAAAATAGCAACTGAAAAACTGTATGCTGAACATGACCAAATAGGAAGAAAAAGATGCAATGGGAATGTAGAAGAGTGGAACCCCTGACTTAGATAGGAGTGTCAGGGAAGACCACCTTGAGAAAGTGATGTTGTGCTGAGACTTGAAGAAATGAGGTTGGGTAATGTCCAAAAGGAACCTCCTTGCTTTTTCTAGTCACCCGAGCAGAGAGCCTAGGCCACACTCGGACTGTCTGCTGGTGCCAAGTTGCATCTAGAAACGTAGGCTGGCTGGAGGCGGTGGCACGGACACGAAGCAATCACGTGCTTCTATCTTTGCCACTGTGGGCTGTGCAATATTTGGCAAGTTACTTACCCTTTCTGACCCGCAGTTTCCACATATGGGAAACACAAGTGATAACCCCCCAAGGTCATTGTGAATGACGAATGAAATAATGAAAATAAAAGCGTTTCGAAAACTGCCAACTGTGTGGATCAAAGGGAGGAAGTTGATTAAAAAGTATGTGACCCAGCATTGAGATGAAACAAGGAACTATCAGAAGCTGGTCATTTCAAAGTCTTGCACTGTCTTGGAGCTTCAGGGGTTTTCATACATGTTGTAGATACATGTGCTCTGTGCATACAGGGTTTGGCACAAATAACGTCCCTATTTTATTACAAGCTCTTTTATTACAAAATCATAAGCATGTAATTCTGTAACATAACAGTCTCATATTCAAGCACACCATATGACGCTTCAGGTGAAGTGTTCAAATTAAAACTATGAATTATTACACCCCGATTATTACCCTACCAAGCACACTCAAGCAGGCCTTACTTCTGCTGGACCCTGTATTATTATTCAAGAGAGTAAAAGCAGTTTTAAATATTATTTGCATGATTACATTGTCCCCAAGGAGACAGCCCCTCCCTGAATGATGTCACCCAAATTTCCGTTGCTTGGCTTAATGGAACCCAGTGCCTCCTTCAGTCTCTGGGGCTGGGATGGTTGTGTCCTGCCCTGACAATGTATGCTAACACAGTGGATTGTTATCATACAATCCCTCTGCCAGCAAGAGTCCGCAACTTCTGCCAATCTAACGGCCAGTGAGAGGTTGGCAGAGGGTAGCAGGCTCATTCTCCACAGAAATCGCTTTGTGCTTTGATGAACAGGACGGTGTCTAGTGATTCCAGTCTGGAGCCCAGAGCTCCGGGCATCAGGTGGGTTCTGGAATGCCTGTAGGCTGCTGAAGATGCAAAACATTGGCACCAAAGACCCTGGGTGTTGTTGCAGTAAGATGAAATGGCAGAGCCACACGTGGCCCCTGGTCTCTGCATGCCCGCAGGTTACTTTTTGGGATCATTTTTGAATGAAACAGAGTAAGACTGATACAGTGCTCTTTGGCCAATTAACCACTGGTGGCTTTCAGCTTGACATACAATTGCTCTGCTAATTGTTCGTGAGCAAAGCTGGAGTGGTGAGCCAACTGTTGGGTAGACACGGCGGAAAGTGTCTGGGCGTGGCTGCTCCCCCTGCAACCTGATTGCCTAATACTGTAGCTGTGTAGGTGCGTTGCAAGGGTCGCAAATTCTCTGCAAGCCATGTACCGGCAGAGTTGCCCGATAGAGGGCAACGTTCTGTGCGTCATTGCTTATCAGTGACTATCCTCAGTGGGCATGGGGGCAGGGGCGAAGCTCACCAAAGAGCAAAAGGCTTTAGAAAAGTAGCCCATGCCTTTTCTTTGTGTTTCCCACTGTGTTTCCTCATACCCTCTTTGGACTGAGCACCAATGCTTTTATTTTTTTAATTATAAAGGCCAAATCACAGGAGAAATGAAGGGCAGTGGAGACAGGACATCCTTGGAATTTGAAATGGCATATGTCCAAATGCCTAGTTTATGGGGTGTGTGTGTGTGTGTGTGTGTGTGTACACTAAGCATTTGAAATAGGAATGTTCAGATGCTTATTTCTAGAGGCCATTCTGGCTGTGAGTTCTATGTTTGCATGGCACTAGTGCCACCAAAGGTCAAAGGGGAAAGAGGCTGACAGAGAGGAGGAGAATCTATGGTCCTCCAACCATTTCAGGACTAATTCCACATCGTCTCTGGCATAGTGCATGATGTAACCTCGCTACTAGCCAGTGAGACACAGGTGAGTACTCCTGTTTTATTAGTGGAAACACTGCAGCTAGGAGGTGAAGGAGTGGTCCAAGGTCATGTAAGTAAGTGACTAGTAAGTGGCAGGGCCTGGTGCAGATAGTAAGTGGTGGATGTTGACCTGGTGAAGCCAAGTTAATCGATCTGAGGGAGTGAAGAGCTCAGGGAATGAGGCAGTCAGCGTTTAGGGGACTGTAGACAGAGGACGCAGTAAGAAGGTGACAGATTCACAGGACAGTGTCAGTTCCTAGAGATCCCAGTGGAGGTCTAAAGGGAATAAATACATTACTCAAAGCCTCTTATTTTGGCCTTCTGGGAAGACCAAAGGGGAAGAGCAGGGAAACCAGCTCCCAGAAACAGATCACTTCAAATAGCAGCAATGAGCTGGGCCAAGCAAAGAGCACTTGTGATTAAATTCCCTTGGGTGTCGCTTTCCAAGGACAAGCTTTAGATTCTATATCGGACAAGAGTTTGAACTAAACAAACAAACAAAAAATGTTGCACCAGACTCTGATTGCTATCTGCAAGGGAAACAGACAGTGGAAACTATTTCATCAACACTGATGGGAAAAACACATTTTCACAGTGCCCTGAATAGCCAGGCTGAGTGTTTGAAGTCGTTACCGTAATAATGGGTAAGCTGGAAGGAGGAAAAGACGCTACAAATAACTTCCAAGCAAGAGAGAGGAGCGAAAGATAACCGTGAAAGTCATACTGGGTGTTGGCTTCCGGTGAGACATTGCCACAGAACGTTAAGCTCTTCCCGAAGCTTTCTTCCTGAGACCCACCTGGGCTTCGAGGTGAAGGAAAGTATCTGTGATTAGATCGTTGCTGGATGCAGCACGTGCAGGGCTTGCCAGAGCTTCCAGGTAGACCGAATGCCTTGCCAGTTGCTTTATTTCTTCATTTGTCATTCATTAACTTATTTGATCACTGTTTTCATTTGTTACCTTTTCTCTCAACACTTCCTGCGTGGCAGGCTGTGAGTTTAGCGCCAAGATAGCGAAGAGGAAGAAATAAGGCAAAGCTTGCCGTGGAGCGAGGAATGGTGTGGATAGTTACGGCTTCTGTGATGATGCTGCAATGAAGGTACCGAGGAATTTCGGAGGGCGTAGGGAACAGGGTCTTTAACTTTCCCTTACTCTTACCGACCTTGTGGTGTAGAAACACACAACAATCAGAATGCGTTCCCTCCTTTTTCCAGGCTTCACAGTCTGATGGAAAAATGCCTACGCCAGAAGGGGCTTGAATCAACAACTCTAAGCACATGGAAGGTAGTGTCTTCCCTACTGGTAGGCCCAATGAGTGAGAGGCAGGAGAAGGCAGATCTAGATTCCATTCAGCTCAAAATGTTCTAATCCTCAGGGCTCACAGAGAGCGTTCAGCAGGAAGTTGAAAGACAGTGGCTGACCTGTTCCTTGGTGCAGTGTCTCCTGATCTGCTGGCGGCATGGTTCCTTGCTGAGGTGGAGAACACCGGATGGGGACGAGTCATGGGAGCGGAATGTTACGTTTTATTTTGGACACATTTAATTGGAGATGCCTGAAAGACATCCACGTGACGATGTTAAGAAAACTGTTGTGTATATGAGACAGAAAGTCAGAAGGAAATATAGTCTGGTAATATTATATATATTTGCAAGTTGTTATCATAGGGGAGATGATTGAAACCAATGGCTTTGATTAAATCATCTCAGCAATGGTTCTGTAGGTACTCACTGGGTTTTGTAGGTAACTCCCCAGGGCTTAAGAACAATGGAACCACAGAAACACTGGCTGAGATAGCTACTTAAGGAAACTTGCGGTTCATCTTACGCAGTTATAGGCATTGGCTCTTGAATCAAAAAGAACCAGCTGGTCACCGACTCAGCGCAATAATCCACCCATAGCATCCTGGTCTTACAATGACATCAGCCATAGAAAGCCCTGTAACCATTGCTGGACAACACAGTTCGGGGCAAAAGGAGCAGGTCTGTGACTGCCAGCCATGCTACACTGAAACCCGGGATTTGCCACTTAAACCGTACAGCCGTCCCGTTCTCATTGCTATGGCTTATCCATCAGGCCATGTTAGAAGACCTCGCCTAATGTGCAGCAATTCAAATTTCAGGCCTGGTATAGGACTGTTTAATTTTCCTGAACTCACGTGAGTATCCGGTAACCGCATTTCCTTTCTTCGTCATTGCAGAACGTCTTGTAGACGTCTTTCATCCAACTGCACAATTTTGCGCGAGCTCTTAGTGATGCGTGTGCCCTCTGTGAAAATACTGGGCTTCTCCGTGTGAGAGAACTCATGTTAGTCAGTTTGTATGAAACTCCATTGCCGCTCATTCGAAACCCTGATTTCCCAGGAGGGAAGGCCTGTACCCAGAAATTAGACATGCTTGGGGTGTACAGAGAGCTTGTAGCAGAGCTGAAATTGCCATCTTCTGCCCTCTGTTTCATCCCGAGTGTGCTTTGTCCATCCGCTGACCAAACCCACTCCTCCATCTCTAAGGAAAGAAGCTAGGAGATACGTGGACTGTAACTTTCCGCAAGTCAATCTGGCATTACACACCGCCCTCTGATGAGTTAAGTGCAAATGAATCAGAACCAGATGGGCAGATTTTCCTGAAAACAATGTGTTTAAAAGGTGGAGAAGACGAAAATAAATTTTGGGTGAAACTCTCAAGCACTTTGGCTGCATCAGATGCATACCGCTTTGCCCTGCTTTCGGATACTCCTGTTGTTGCCACCAGGAGAAAATGACATGTCAGAGCTCCAGGGGGAAGCAGGGAAGCCAGGGGTAAAGATTATATTCACATCCTGTAGCGAGCATGGCTGTCTTCAGCCCTTGTTTTCTCAAAGGTCATTCTTGGCAGGCAAATGAGGTTTAGATGAATAAAGCAATCATAAGGAATCAATTCTGGAGAAATATCCAGGCTTACACTTTTAACATGCATTTTTCTTGGACTGTTCTGAGATTCACATTTTCAGATTCAACTGAAGTCTCTGGAGTACTTACTAAGTCAAGGTTTTGCGTTAGGCACTTGAGAGGTTCTTCTCTCACTTTGTCAATCTAACGCGGTTGTGAGGTGGCGGGATCATGAACAGATGAGTAATCTCAGGCTCAGGGAAGTGAAAGAACTTGTTCAAGGTCACACAGCTGTCTAACCCCGTAGTCACTATAGCCACATGTGGCCATTTACATTTAAATTAGCTAATTCTAAATAAGATGAAAAAATGGAGCTGCTCAGCTGCACGAGCCACGTTTCAAGCACTCTATTTCCACACGTGGCTAGTGACTACCACATTAGACAGCAAAGATACAAAACGTTTAAATCATCGCAGGAAGTGGTGCTGTGCAATGCTGCTCTAGAGCCTGGGCTTCAACTGACACGTTTATGACAAAGTTCTGTGCTCGTAATATAAGCTCCTAAAATGGAAAGCACTTCCAAGCACAATGAGAAGCTTTCCCCTTTTCACCCTGGATAGAGCATACACTGAGGCTCAGGCCGATACTTTATGAAGTCTGCTCTGTCCTTTACGTGGCTGCTGTGGGACAGCCATGGACCAGGAGGCAGATGGAAGGGGATGAGAATGTGGGCTGTGTGTCCCCAGTGGACCTGCCTCTGTTTCAGGGGCATCCTACACCATGGCAGAGCATGTTGCCAAGGGCAGCGTTAAGCTCCGCAAATGACCTGTCAGAGCTCCAGGGGGAAGCAGGGAAGCCAGGGGTAGAGATTATATTCACATCCTGTAGCGAGCATGGCTGTCTTCAGCCCTTGTTTTCTCAAAGGTCATTCTTGGCAGGCAAATGAGGTTTAGATGAATAAAGCAATCATAAGGAATCAATTAGGAAGGAGTACAAAGGGAATTAAGCATGGTGGGAGTGAAAAGATAGGGCAAATTGGGTCAGAAAATTTGGGTCTGAATTCCATAGCCAGGTGGGCTTGGGCAAACTGCAAAGAGGGGTGGTACCCTCCCCTTCACAGAGGATTTAAATCCTCCTCTATGAGGACTGAGATGCGTTAGCAGTTGTAGGATACTTAGCAGAGTGTCTGATGCATCCTGGGTGTTTCACAGAACGAGGTGCCCTTCGCCAGTTGTCCTCTTCCCTCCTGGTGGGAGTTGCCATTGGTTCCCAGAGAATTCGAAAGAGAACGCTCTGATGTCCATGCTCTCCTCCCACTTTCAAAAGCAGTTATCAGCAAAATTGCTGCTATGGTTCTTTACGATATGCCTGAATCAGTGTAACCTTGTCAAAGTGATGTCTTCCTTTTTCTTTTTCATTTTTTTCTAACCTTATCTAATCTTATAAAAGCAAGCATCTCTAGTTTAGTCTTCACATCAGGACAGGATTGAGGTTGGGTAACCAGAGAATGAGATCAGATTTACTCAGGCGAAGTCAGTGAATTTTAGTCCTGGAGCACTTTCCTCTGCTATTATTTGTTGTTTGTATCATCGTCACATTTCATTCTACAAACTATTTGTGGCATCTTGCTCAATGTGGCAATACTACAATAGAAGAGTGGACATTAAAAATATTTACTATTTAGAACCTGGGGAAGAATAAATTACAACACAAGGTTAAGATGGAAGAGAACAACGTAACCTAGAAACGTTGATCACAAGGGCAGATGCCACATGGAAATGATGAAATTGGGTAATTCACATCATTAACCATTAGTATTTGGTCCATGATATAATGTTTATCCCTTCTGCTTGGCTAAGAGTTTATAGCATGATTCACAGTATCTGCCACATAAGGGAGGCTTTTGTGACCATCTCGTGAACAGTGTGGGGGAAAGGAGCCTCCAAGAGGTAAATCATCTCTCAAGGTCACCCAGCTATGAAGGGGCAGGGCCAGGATCCAGGCCCTGTGTCTCCTGACTTTAATTCATTGCCCTTCGGAGTGATGACAAGTCACATTTACTCAACGCTGAAAACATAAAAGCCTCTTTTATTTCCGGACTTCTGTTGGACAGCCCCACAATCCTGGGAGGTGGGCATTGTCGCCGCACGTTACAGGTGAGAAGTGACTCATACCACATGACGTAGCCAATCCAAAACACAATGAGTGTTTGAATTCTGGTGGTTTCGCTTTAAGTCCGGTGTTTCTTCCACCGCGGTCTTACCCGTTCTCACTGTTCGTACAAGAACAAAAGTAAAAATAAAAACAGAAATACAGTATTTCCCAATCGGGACATTATGCATCTGTAGGGGTTCTAGGGGGTGATGTTTCCATCTCCCCGGGACAGAAAAAAACCCTCAAGCCAGTAGCTCTGGCAGTCCCTTGTAACAAATGCTCTGATATTTGCTTTCCTTACAGGGCGTTTAGGTTCTGCGTGTCCTCTCAGGGCTGACTCTGGGCTAAGCTGTGTGTCTTGGGTGAGGAGCACGTGGAAGGGATTCGGGAAATGGTCACGACCACGTTGCCAGGGCTGCCCGGAGATGCCACTAAACTGGCTCTTCCCAGTTAGCTATCTCCTTCCTTGACGACACCGCTGGGGCGGAGTGTGCTGATCCCCCGTGTGCGTGCATGTTTACGTGTGTCTCCGCGTGTATGAGGGTGATTGTTTCCAGTGCGTGTTGCACTTTATGATCTTCACAGATGTAAGACTTCACCGTGATGAGAAAAGGGGTGGGAGGAGAGGCTGTTATTTGGGAGAGCAGGAGAGGAGGTGAAATTGATGGGAGGCAGGAAACAGAATTGTGTAGATTTAATTGGCCTCATTTTATAGCATTTAGCCCTGTTTGCACAAGGTAGCAATGAATAGGCTCATAAAGGTAAACCGTTTTTCACCATCATTGGGCCGGGAGTTGAAAGTTTCACTGTTGTTCTTCCTTGGAGCTCATGCGGCCCCTTGAAATATTAACTCCTTTTTGCCTCAGCAATATTGACTGGATTCGTCATAACGATCCCATACGTTTGTAAAGAGATTCAGTGTACAAAGCATTGGTCTATGTTATCCTATCTGCTATTTGATCTTTAGAATAAAGTACCCAGCGCGGAGTCTTGTTCCCATTTTTTTAAGTAGAAAACAGAGGCCCGGAGAAGTTAAGGGACGTGCGAGAATCACGGGAAATACCTGGCCTAGGAGGGAAGAGGCGGGCACCTCCATCTGCTCGAGCGCACCTTGTCCGCTCGGTGCTACCCACGGTGCTGAAAGAGGGGCCTGCGTCTCAGAGGGGGTCATGATCGGCCTAAAGTCATTCCACCTAGACTCCACCACCAACGAGCTTGGGGGGGGAGGGATCACCATCGGAAACTGCTCCTGCTTTCCTCTAAGACCCGTGTTCTTTCCCACTCCACCCCCAGCTCTCTGTGTGTAACAGCCAAGGGCGCCTTGAGAAGGAAAAAAGAACTTGGCGTTGATTATCCCAAACCACTGACAAAGCAAACATTATGTAAATCAGGACCCACCATGTGCATAATAGCTCACATGTGTAAGGCGCTTTCAAAAGCACTTGGTGTAGCTACTTCTTTAACCCTCGCAATGGCCTTGTGAGCTAGATCTTCTTACCATTCCCATTTTACACATGAGGAAGTTGAGGTTCAGAGATGTGAGTGACTTGTCAAAGGTCACAGAGCTAGTGGGTAGCAGAGCTGAAATGCTAACATGAATCTGACTAGAAAAGATTGTCTCCTTTTAACCCATGTTTCTGACAGGCTAATTTCTGTTTCCTTTGATTATTTCCATGGTCGTATATCTTAAACTGAATCTAGTCCATCCCATCCTCCTTACATGCAACATGAAATTCAAACTGCGCAGCCTGAAGATCAAGATCCTCAGAGATTTTCTAAGTTCAGCTTCTTCTGCCTCTCGACCACCTCATGCCCCAGCCATGTGCCATGAAGCTCCCTAATCCCGCGGTTGTGTGCAGGATAGCATTTTAACCCTGCTTCCCCACTGAGAACCATTTTGCTCTTTCAAGGACCACCTCCAGTGTGATCAATTCCAAGCACCCTTCCAGGAACCACCAACTGAGCATAATGGGCCCCACAGTACTCTCCTATGGCCCAGATCACAAAGCTTAGCTGGTCTCCTTCACCCTCCATGACTCCCGCCTTGAGTGCCCAGGCAGGATGAGTCATTGCTTCATCCTCAGCACTGACTGCAGTGACTGACAAGTGCTGGGCACCGCAGATGAGGAACGAGCGTTTTCTTTAGGTACCGGAACGTTGACTTATACACCCTGATACGACATCCAGTGGCTTCTCACCCTTCCGCTTGGTGTAGCAGAACAGTGCAGGGCTTGGGCACCAAACGGGTCTGGGTCCAAATCCCAACATGTTACTTCTCAGCGGTAACCTTGGGCCTTAACCCTTAGCCTTTTAGGCCTCCTAACCCTCAGTTTTCCCACCTGGGAAAGGGGCGATGGCGCTGCCTCTCCTGCAGAGAGCGTAGCTGTGAGGACTGAGCACGGTGAAGGACAGAGGCACTTGGGACCATGCCTGGCGCGCAGAGGCTCTCAGGCAGTGTTAGCTGTTGGTGTTAACACTGCAGGGGTGTATGAGATCTTCCAGCAACGTGACTGGATTGTCTCTGGATTTGGGTGCGCAGTTTCCCTGCCTTAGGAGTTGATTCTGCACCTTGACTGACACTCAACTCTTCTGTTGGACTTCTGCCATCTCCCATGTCTGTCTGTTTTACGATGACTGGAATTATTTATTAGAGTTGTGGCTTTGTAAGCCAATTCTTCAAGTGCTCCTGAGCTTTGAAAGGCAGCATGTTGGGGAAAGAAGACGAGGGAGAAGGGAGCAGGAAGGAAGGAAACAGTGTTAGAACCATTTCTTGGGAAAGCCAGTCACCCTCTCTGGGGCTTCTCCTCATCTGCCAGCCGAGGGGTGCTTGGCGGTGCAGGGCGTAAAGTCCCTCACTGTTCAAACACACCGCCTGGATCAGCCTTTCACTTTCCAGTGCCAACATATTAAATGCCCTTATTCATAAAGACGAAATGTATGCAAGTGCATCTCCCCCGGACCTCCTTCCAAAACATACACACACACCCCAAACGCCCAGAGGAAACCCACGGTTCTGTTGTTTGAACATGTTGTTTTCTTTAACCAAGTGGTTGTTTGCAAATGTTTTCTGATTGTAGCAGCAGCGAGGCCGCGGCTGCTGGAAGAGATTGAGCTCTTTCTCTTTGAAAGACGCTGTTTACTGGAATAAATTCCACCTCCTTCTTTGTTTGGCTTTTCCTTTGTAAACAATCAAAGCCAATTGGAAGAGCCACCAGGCTCAAGTTTGTTCATTCCATGTGGCATCTGGCTTTCTTTTTCTTTTCCTAAGCTGAAGTGCAGGCTGCATGGTGAGCCCCAATTCCTTTGCCAGTGGCAATTAATTCCATAAGAACTGACCAGGAGCCCACCATGTGCCACGCACTGTGGGGAAAAGGAAGGAAAGGTGCTTTTGATGCTGAGGTCGGGGTGGCAGAGAGTCATGGCAGGTTGAAGGGCAGAACCAGACACTGTCTACTCCCGTGCCCCCAAAGTGCAGCTTGTCCCATGAGTGGCTCCTTTGAAAAAGGCCCAGAAGCAGATAAAATTGATAAAAGGAAGGCACATGCAGAGCTTGTAATCTGCATTCACAATGTACCTGAGCATGGGAAAAGTTTGGAGACTTACAGATCAAAAATTGTGCTTAATTTTGTCTAACTGACTTTGCCCATCTGTAGGACTAGGTGGTTATGTGTGTGTGTGTGTGTGTGTGTGTGTGTGTGTGTGTGTGAGAGAGAGCACGCATGAGCAGGTAACATTATTATTGGCAGAAGTGACTTGTACCAACATACTTTGACCTCCAGACCCTACTCGCTCACCATTCCTCCAGTTGCACCTGCTAAAAAGTCGCCATTCAAAACGGAGGCCACCAGCTGTACCTGGCTCATTGACAGTTTGGTTTGGCCTTTGTAGTAACGGCCTCAGAGGACTTGGCACTTTTGAATTATTTGCCAGCATTTAGAAACGGGGTGTTGTTTTATAAAAAGCCAAGATTCCTGCTTTTCTCGAAAAGTCGGAAGACGCGGCAGCATCTGGCCCTGCGTGGCGTGGGGACAACAGGCGTGCTGCCGCTCCCCTGGATGGGCCATCGGCTCTTCGTCACCTCATTCCCGCCCAGACTTGCCTCCCTCACTGGTGCCCCGCGTGTGCGTGGCCCCTGTGGCCCTTTGAGCTGGCCCTGCCTGGTTCAGAGCAGCCCATAGCAAGGCAGCACCCTTGCTCTTTGTGCTGCCTGCTCTTCGCTTCCAAGAGCTGACTGCTGGTTGTGAGTAGACCGTCTTTGACCGGGAACACCCAGGGGCGCCTGGTGTAGGGGAACCACCGCTTACTAACAACCGCAGCAAACAAACACTGTTTACTATTTATTCTGTTCAACCTCTGTTTTTAGCTTTTAGCAAAGATTCCCTTATTTAACCTTTCTGACAAGCTTACGAAGTAGAAATAATTATCTTAGTCACTTGTGAGACACGTGAATTGGAGTACAGAAGTATTAGTATAACTTGCCTCGTATAATGCAGTTAACGAGTGAAGAATTGAGGTTTGAATACAGGGAACATGATCTTAATCACTATAGTACTTACCATAAAACATTGTTTTGTGTAAGTGACATGATAATTAAAGTTTTATAAAACTTTTTATTTTGAACTAACATTGAACTTATAGAGAAGTTGAAAAGAAATACAAAGAGTTCCTTTATATCCCTCACTTTGCCCCTCCAACGTTTTAAATAAAACTGCAGTACAATTATCATGTACAGGAAATTAACATTATTAACTAAACTGTAGACCTTTTCCTAATTTCATCAGTTTTAACACAAACATCTTTCCTTTTTTTGTTCCAAGATCTTATCCATGATCTCACATGGTTCCTTGTCACGTCTCCTCTGCCTCCTTGTCTCCTCTGGTCGATAGTGTCTCCTTGGCCTTTGTGACCCCAACGTGTTTAAGGAATATTGATGAGTTGTTTTTGTAGAATGCCCCTCAGTTTGGGTGTGTGATGTTCTCTCACAACTGGAGAATGAGATATGCTTTATTTTGGCAAGAATACCAACGAAAAATGGTGTGTCCTCGGCACAGCACACCAAGGAGTTCGATCGTCTCATGGCTGGCACTGCGCTGTCACCCCGGGGTTAAGTTCATTGCTGCTGGGTTTCTCCACCATAAGGTTGCTGTTCTTCTTTTGCCGTTGATAAGTTTCTTGGGGACATTAATTTAAAATTGTGTAAATCCTGTTTCTCCTCAAACTTTTGTCCACTCATTTTAGCATTTTTTTGTTGATTCTGCCTGTGAAAATGTGCTTCTTTTGCTTTCAGTAAAAGAATTACAAAATAAATAGAAAACACTGGAAGACTGTAGCAAGAATCAGGATTATCATGCAAAATGCTTGAAAGCTACTCCTTTACTTAATGATCAATATTGCCTTTGATTTTACGATGGGGTTGATGTCCTAACTTCACAGGAATGAATGTTGTGACTTTGAGAAAGCACCAAGAATTCAGATGTTAGTTTCTTTATTGTTAATAGGGCAACAGATGAGATTTGAAAGGGTTGCTGCATGGGAAGAAAAGTTGGTAGGAGAAGATGCTCCGGTCAGACTGGCTGAGCTGGTAGCCTGAAGCTGTCACTCATGAGCTGTGTGACTTTTGGTAGGTTCTGTAACCTGGCTCTGCCTCAGTTTCTCTAAGACCCAGTGTGAGGCTTCAACAGGATAATAAATGTCCAACACTTACTTAGCACAGTGCTTGGCATGTAAGAAGTGATCAATATGTATTTGATGAACCTGAACTTGATATACTTAACCACTAATCTTAGAAGTAACACTTGTTAAGAATTGTACAGGGTCCGAGGTTTTACTCCACCTGCGAGCCCATACAGGTTACTCTAGCGGACACTGATGTGAGGCCCAAGACTCAAAGGACTTTAAGTCGGACACAAAGGACTTTATTACTCACGATACAGCTAGTAGTGTGACCAGTTTGTCCTTGTCGGCTCCTCTGGACTTCCAAGTCCCTTAGGGGCATGTGGCATGACCTAGTGGACACGGTACAGAGAGCAGCATGCTTCACAGCTGAGGAATCCTGAGCTTAAGAAGCCTTTTATACCGGACAGCAAACAAGCCTACTCCCTGCGCTGGGGGGAGACATTCTCTCGTCTTTCCCAGGTTGTTCCCGATTGTAAATATCCTTGAGGAGTTAGTCCAGAGGAAAAGATGCCCGTGCCTCTGCTCTGATACGCAAAACTGAGAGAGACCCATGAAGGAGAAGTATCTCCCCAAACACTGAGCATTATTTATGCTTCCCCTAGATAATAAGGGAAGATACCATTGTTATTATTATTATTGTTTTTAATCAGGGTTCCAGATGTTGACAGAAATTAGCCTACTTGACAAATTCTGTAAGTATCCCTGGTTTCTTAAGACTCTTTATTTCTCTTGACTCTGTATTTCCACTTCTGTTGAGCTTTCCACTTTATAAGTCCTACATTAATGCTCTTCCCCCTCTAACTAGGGAATAAGACATGGTAATCACTGAGCCAGGTCTGAATCTTAAATATGTCTCAGACCAGCCAGTTTCTGGCTCGGCGTTCTTTCTTGCCTATATGGAGGAAACAATTTTCTCTGCATACTTGGGATGGAGGGTGGCGATGAGTTTTCTCTGAGCCAGGGGCACCGTGGAAGGACCCTGTAACTTCAGCTATGCCCCAGCTTCCTTTTTGTCTCCTTTCTGCTTTTTATAGTGGAAGCTTTTTAAATGTCACATCTGTTTCTAATCATTGCCTTTAGCCTTTTGCTGGATGATCAACTCAGCAACCTGCCTTGTAAAGCGATCCAGGCTATTTTGTGAAACAACCAACATATGTTGAAGAAAACTCCCTGTTTAATGCTCCCATTACAAAGCGGACAAACAAATAAACAAACAAACACACAAAACAAATTCTCTTCACTGCTTACACTCAAGACAGAAAGCATGAACTGCCCCTTTTATGACAAAGGATTTACTGTGCCACTTAATAACGAAGAAAGATGTGTAAAGAAATACAGTATGTTTTTTTAAAAAGGAAATAGTTTTTAAATGACCTAACACTTCGTGCATAGAAAATCATCCAGCAGACACCTATTATCTATGACAAAGTTTAAACAGATATTAACATTGGGCCTTATTTGTTTCAGCTCTTTAAGAAAATATAACTAACCTCAACTCTTTCCCCTTCTTCAAAGGCATAACTTCCATTTTGTGTATTTTTAAAATTATTATAAATGATATCATATTGGAAGTATCCTTTTTACATTCAACATGACATTTTAGGCATTTATTTCTGATGATATATTTTCATCTGGCTTATTCATTTTAAGTGATTTAATGTGATGTTAGGAACTGAACTCTGTCAACACATTTTCTGGTTTAAAATCTGAATCTCCTATTAACTGAACACGTGGACCTGGGCAATTTACATAATAGCTTTGAGTCTGGATTTTTTCAGATGGAATATGAGAATAATACCAGCGTCGCTGAGTGGTGAAGATTAAGGAGGTCATGCAGTTACGGTGAAAAGCATGGTATGTCAGGTCGCTAGAGCCGCCCCACAAAACGCCACAGACTGGTGGCTTGAACAGCAGAAATTTATTTTCTCACACTTATGGAGACTGAAAGTCCAAGATCAAGGTGGCTGCAGGTTCGGTTTCTTCTGAGGTACAGGCTGTCTTCTCACTGTGTTCTCACGGGGTCTTTAATCTGCGTGCATGCGTCCCTGTTGTCACCTAGTGTGTCCAAATTTCCTCTGGTTTTATGGGAACACCAGTCAGAGTAGATTAGTGTCTCACCTAACGGCCTCATTTTAACTTAACCACTTTTTAAAGGCTTTTTATTCCAATGCAGTCACATTCTGTGGTTTTGTGGGTCAGGGCTTCAACTTGTGAACTTGGGTGGGTGGGGGATACAATTCAGACCATAACAAATAGGCATGATGATGATGATGATGATGGTGGTGGTGGTTATGTGAGTACTCCTTGGTTTATCCATCTTTCTACTGTCACCCCTGAGAAAAAGTTAGGTTTTCACTTTTTAGCTTTTTTTTAAGTTTATTGATCTTAGAGAAAGAGAGAAAGATTTGTTGTTCCATTTATTCATGCCTTCATTGTTTCACTTTTTGACAATTCCAAAAATGTCTGTAATAAACATTTTTGTACAAGTCTCTTTGGACACATGTAAGACAGTTTTTGTTATTGTTTAGGATAGAAGTCTACAAGTGGAATTCCTGGGTTATAGAGTATATGAATCTTTAATTTTACCATGTATCATTAAATAACTCTGTAGAGTGGTAGTATTAATTATGGTATCAATTAATGACCCTACAAATAAGATTAAGGTATTTCTCTCCCTCACATCATTGTCAACATGAGGTGCTACCAGATTTACTATTGTTTTGCAAATCTTAATGTTCTAAATTAATTATATCATTGTTTTAGTTTGTATTGTAATTAATTTTGTCAATCTGAATTCTACTAAACAGTATTTGAATGCCTTATTATAAGCTTCTCACTCAGCTTCCCTGCTCCCTATGAACCAACAGTTCATATCCTTTGCCTGTTTTTCTTTTGGATTGTCTTTATTCTATAAATTTATGTGACCACTTATCAGTTCTAAATAATATCATTGGTTAGTTATATGCATCGTGATTCCATCTCCCGAGCCCATAGGTTGATTTTTTATTCTATCCTTTGTCATACAAAAGGTTTCAGTTTAAATGCAATAAAATTTCTTAATCACCTCATTAATAGTTTTTGCTTTTTTTTTTGTCTTAAGAAATTTTTCCCTACCTCAGTTCATTAAGATATCATCCAGTCCTTTTACGCTGCAAACTGAATCTCACTTCATTACTTTTCTTCTTCCATTTTCTTTCTTTCTTTTTACGTGGAATTTTTGGGGGTGACTCTGGTTGACGCAGTCATGCAGGTTCCAGGTGCGTGATTCGGCCACACACCGTCTGTGCCCTGCGCTGTGCCTTCACCACCCCAAGTCAAGTCTCCAGCCTGCCTTTTTGCCATTCTCTCTTCTGTATGAATTTCGTGATCAGCTTAGGTTTGCTGAAAGTTCTTGTTTGAATTTTGGTGATGAGGCTTCTGACAGAATGTAAGAGCAGAGTGCAAATTGGTCTTGTTTATGTAGAATTTTTTCAGCCCATAGACATGGAATTGTTAAATTCATCTGAGTATTCTTACATGCTTTTCAATGAAATTTAACAAATTTCTCTAAAAATATATTACATGCATTTTGCGGTTTACTTCTAGGTGCTAATATTTTTTCATTGCTATTGAAATGGTATTTTTTAAAGTATATATGCTCTAATTAGTTTTAGCTGACATTTACAAATAACTTTTTATAGCTAGGGTTAGTATTCAAAACATTTTCTGGGAGTTTATATGAGGATTCTTTTTGCTTTTCTGTGTAGAAAAGTGCGTCATTTGTGAATACAAGCTGGTTTATTCTATTCTGACTATTTATACATTTTTTCCTTGTCTTTTCACATTGCCCAGTACCTTCAGAACAATATTCAAGAAGATGAAATTAGAGTTTTTTTACTAGTTCTTGTTTTTAAAAACATTGCTTCTAATGATTCACCATTAAAAATGAGGTTTGCTTTAGTTTTTATTTGTTTTACAGTTATTCTTAGTAATACCCGTCTATTTTTTAAAGTTATGAATGGGAGTTAATGCAGTTTTTAACCAAAACTTATTGGCTATGATGTATTTTTCACGCCTCACTGAAACTCATTTTCTAATGTTTTATGTATTTATGTCTCCTTTTATAATGAAGAGTAAACTTCTCTTATAAGTCCTTAGATATCAGGATTTGTGACTTAAAAAATGACGTAGGAGTCCTTCCGATGCTTTGTTTATTGTCTGCAATAATTTATGAGATATAGTTCATCTGTTTCTCAAAAGTTTGACCACTTACCTATAAAACTGATATAGCTTGTTTATGTTATTATAATTAGTTTTAAAAATCTATTGTATTCAATCACATTAAAGAAACTTCTTTGTTCTTGGTTTTGTTTATTATACTTTTCTAAGATAGTATCCAATCTATTTAAGTTTTAAAATTTCTCGTCACAAATTATTGGTAGTATGCTGTTATGATTTTCAGAATCTGTATCTATAGATTCTTTTGCTTTTATTTCTAATATCAGTTTTCATGCTCTTTCTCTTTTTTAAATTAAAACTTGCCGGATGTTTGCCTATTATAAAAGTTCTTTAAAAAGAAGCTTTTGGTTGTATTTTTAAAATACCTCTCATACAGGATATAAAGTCACATTTTCAACCCATGGTTTACTGAGAGCACATATTAATAATAAACTCTTGGCAAATAGTCAATTTATCAATAAACTATATTATCAAGATTTGTTGAATGAGTTTTAAGAACTACCTACCCCTGCTCTGTTTTTTCACTCACAGCACGTCCGACACCACATACGCGTGGGTTTTTCGCTTGGACTGATGCTCCCACTCCTCAGACCTCAGCTGGGCACCCTACAAGTCAGTTCAATTCTGATGAAGTTGGTGCCAGACACCCCTGTCCGACTTCACTACGAAGTTGGGGGATTCTCACAGACCCCTCCTTTTCGGGTTTGATAGTTTGCTGGAGTGGCTCACAGAACTCAGGAAAGTGCTTTATATACACTTATTGGTTATTGTAAATTACACAACTCAGGAACATCCAAATGGCAGAGATGCACAGAACAAGGTATGGGGGTAAGCGATGGTGTTGTGGGGGCCCCCTTGCTCTCTGTAGACATGCCAGCCTCCTAGCACCCCAGCGTGCTTACCGACTGGGAAGCGCTCTGAACCCTGCCTTTCAGGGTTTTTACAGAGTTTCCATTCTAGAAGCACCGTGGGCATTGGCGATTAACTCAGCAGAGGGTAAAGCTCCGTCCAGCCCTCCAGTCGTGCCTTGGCCTTTCTGGCGACCAGCCCGCATCCTGAAGCCAATTAGGTTCCCCCAGCAACCAGCTAGCATTAGCATCAACCCAGGTGTGGCTGAGCAACAAGAGATGAATAACAAAAGACGTTCCTTTCACCCCTACAACCCAGCAATTCCTGGGGTCCCAGATGCTCTTCTGCCAAGAACCAGGGCAAAGACAAGCGTATACACTTTTCATCATATCACAACATCACACTACCACGTGTTAAAGTGGGGCTCGGTGCTGGGGCTTTGGGGAGTTTGTAACTCATACCCTGATGGTTCATCACCCAGTGGCAGGAGAGTCACGTATACTAGTGATGGCACCATTAGGAGAGAGATGCTAAAACTGAACTCTTGATCCCTTCTCCTGAAAGTCGCTTCGCCCATAAATGTCACCGCCATTTTGCTCTTGGCACAGGCCCAGATACTTGACGTCATGTTGGACCCTCCTCTTTAACTCTCTCTTTCACTCCTTTTATCCATCTGTCAACGAATCCTATTATGTTCTGTCTTCAAAGTATATTCCAAACCTGACTGCTTCCCACCGCTGCAGGGCTGTCACCCCAAAGCCACCAGTGTCTCCACCCTGATCTATTGAAACCATCTGGTAATTGGTCTTCCTGTTTCCATACTTGCCACTGAAGTCTATTCTTCTTTGATTGACCCCCTCCAGTGACTTCCCTAAATGTGTAGAATAAACTCAAAACCCTTCCTGGCTCTCTGAGGTCCATCTCAGTCCCTCCCTTGGACTCTTCTCTGCCTTGACGTGCCCTCACGCTTCCCCGGGCTCACTCCATTCCAGCCACACCCACCTACTTGTTTCTTGAATACATCAAACATGTTCCCTATGGACTTGGTATTTGAGGTTCTTTTTTTTGCAATAGTCCCTTCCTCACACCCAATCTTATTCCCTCAGTTTGTCGAGATCTTCTCCAAGTGTCATCTAATCAAGAAGTCTTCCTTGACCACCTCATTGAAAGTATCCCGCCCCCATTATGCCCTTATCCTGATCTAACTTTCTTCATAGCATTTACCTGATATTAAGATGATTGTTTGTATGTTTGTTTATGTTCTTGGTCACAGGAATGCAAATGCCGTAAGTGTGGGTAGGTCTTTGTCTGTTTTGTTGATGTGGTGTTTGCATGCCCCATAAATTTCTGCTTCAATCACTATGCTGGTTTTCTATGTAACAGTTTCACATCCCGGCTTCTCTTCCCAAACGTCCAGTATGTCTCTCCCCTCTTCCTTTACTCTTTTCCTCATGACCTTTACCCCAACATCATTCAGGAAACGCTACGTACTTTGCTACATACTTTCACCACGGCATCTACTAACCAACCACACTCTGCTGTTCTTCCTTTAATGTGAACGGAGACTCATGGTTTTTATCTAAGTCCAGCATTCTTCTTGTGTATGAATAACCCGTGACCTTTTACCTACTCGGTGGCTTCCTACTATCTCCCGAATCATCAATGTATCTGTCCCTTTTGCTCTCCTGGATCTTTTCCATTAGGATGTAACGCAGTGTTAGATGTTCCATTTTCAAAAATAATATTCCTTTTACCCTGTATCCCCTTCCAGCTGCTTCTTCATTTTTCTGCTTCTTATGTAGCAAAACTACATACTTGCTCCTAATTTATTTATTTATTTCTCTTTCTTTCTTTCTTTCTTTCTTTCTTTCTTTCTTTCTTTCTTTCTTTTCTTTCTCTTTTCTTTTCTTTTCTTTTTCTTTTTTGGAAAAGCAATTTGGGTAAAGTTAGGAAATTGCATTATATATTTTAAGACTCCCCTGGTGAATGTGTGCAGGATTGAGAACTATTCATTTTAAGTTTTTGTGTTAGGAACTATTACTAACTGAAGATGACCATAGATGAAAATGAAATTCACCAATTTTACTGAAGACCGTAGAACAAAGCATTTGATTTGTAAGATATATTTAGTTTACCACAAACATGGTCATGCTGGAAAATTTGGTATACCTCTCTATTATTTCCCTGTTTATATGACTGTCATGAAAATCTGGGATGAATAACAGGAAATCTTCATTGTTAACTTCGTGCAGGCTACCGTTTGGCTTTTCCAGCCTTAGTGATGTGGGAAGCAGGCAGCATATGAGGTGGGATGAAGAGGTGGAAGGGGTGTAGGAAAATTATAATTCTTCTACTTACTAACACCATTTTCCAAATATAGACAAATGAGGTCTATACTCTCGTAAAGTGTTCATAGTATTTAGCACCTTGCGTTTCACGTGGCAGTTGCTCAGTGCGTGTGTACCGAGTGGATAAAAATAGGAAGCTGGTGGTGCCCATAGGCTTCTCCATGTTTGCAGCTCTGGGCATTCATGACATTTTGCCAAAGTGGCTAAAAAGCCAAATAAGTCTTAGTAGTTCCTTATAATATTTACTCATACATTTATTCACTCACTCACAAAGTGGTTAATGAATGTCTTTCACATACTGAGTACTGGGATTGGTACTGTGAATGCCAATTTGGGGTTACTCATAGAAATCTTAATCCGGCATGATTATGGTCCAGACAAATAATCTGATTTGCACTGATCTCTGGCTCGGTGGTTTTATGAAGATCCTTTCCCCGGTCTGTGCCTCAGCATCTCCATGAGAAAGGGTAGACATTTCCATAGGTTGCAATGCGGATAAAGTGAGGATTTGTATAAAAACATTGTTTATAAAACATGAAGGAGAGCATAAGCCTTACTACTGTAACCGTTCATGCTCTGCATTTTAAAAAAATATCGGAAAAAGAATAAATGTGAAGGGTAAAGTTGAACACTTTTATTGCCCAGTGGGGTTGGAAAACTACTGGTTGTCACTCTTCCCCTGTTGGAGTGGCCTTTTAAGGTTTTCTGCTGCTCAAGCTGGTGGTTGTGAGCAAATGCCCTCCTTCCTAGTTCGACCATCAAGTGCAGGGGCCATTACTCGCTACCCATGAAGTCAGTCTTGCTGCACTCACGCTGCTGTGGGGATGTGTGTTGTTTGTGGGGCTTTTAAAAACCTCAGGCAGGCACGCGGCTCCATGTAGACGCCTCGCGGCAAAGTAAGTTGGCAATGAAATACTGTCTTTAATCGCCAGGTTTCTTTGAGTCTTTCCTGCGTTGTCCAGCTCCCGGTGCTTAGCCACTTCATTAAACTTCCCCAGAAGATCGGGAACATTAGGAACTGCTACCTACCACCAAGGGACCATGCATTTTTTTTTTTTTTCAAACCCTCTTGTGTTGTCTTCAGAGAGGCTGACTTCAGAAATTAAAAGGACCTTCAATAGCTCCCAGGACTGTGACTTCTAAAGGCCAGTCCTCAGCTCAGGCTTGGTCATGGTGACATTTACGTCCCACTCATCAGCGGAATATATTCGTTTGTTTTATTTATCTATATTTTTATTTTATTCCAATCTTTATTGTGCTTCTCCATTGCCATTAATCTCCTTACACTCCCATGCCCCGAGA
This sequence comes from Anoura caudifer, assembly GCA_004027475.1. NCBI lineage: Eukaryota > Metazoa > Chordata > Mammalia > Chiroptera > Phyllostomidae > Anoura > Anoura caudifer. The sequence continues at coordinate 23,648 of PVKU01009693.1, forward strand.
AATCACCACATTGTTGTACGTGAGTCCTTTTTCCTTTTGGCTCAATCCCTCCACCCTGTAAGCTCCCCCTCCACTAGCTGTCATCTGCTCTCCATCTCTCCATCTCTGAGTCCGTCTCAGTTTTGCTTGGTAGTTCAGTTAGTTCATTAGATTCCACACATGAAGGAAAATCATATGGTATTTGCCTTTCTCTGACTGGCTCATTTCACTTAGCATAATGTTCTCCAGGTCCATCCATGCTGTTGTTGCAAAGTGTAAAGTTTTTTTCTTTTTTTTATGGCCAAATAGAATTCCAGTACGTAAATGTCCCACAGTTGTTTAATCCACTCATCTATTGACGGACACTTGGGCTGCTTCCTGATCGTGGTGATTGTAGATAACATTGCAATAAATGCAGGGCTGCCTGTGTTCTTTTGAATTAGTGTTTTGGAATCCTTCGGATATATCCCCAGAAGTGGGATGGCTGGGTCAAAATGTAGGTCCAGTCTTAATTTTCTGAGGTATCTCCACACTGCTTTCCACAGTGGCTGCACCAGTCTGCATTCCCACTAACAGTGCAAAAGGATTACCCTTTCTCCGCATCCTCCTCAGCACTTGTTGTTCATTGATTCATTGATGACAGCCATTCGGACAGGTGCAGGATGGTATTTCATTGTGGATTTAATTTGCATCTCTCTGATAATTAGTGGCATTGAGCATCTTTTCATACGTCTGTTGGCCATTTGTATATCCTCTTTGCAGAAGCATCTATTCAGGTCCTTTGGCCATTTTTTAATTGGGGTGGGGGGTTTTTTGTATTGAATTTTCTAAGTACTTTATAAGTTTTGGATATTAACCCTTTCTCAGATGTATCAGGGAATATGTTCTCCTATTCTGTGGGTTGTCTTTTTATTGTGTTGATGATTTCTTTTCTGTGCAAAAGCTTTTAGTTTGATGTAGCCCCATTTATTTTTTCTTTTGTTTCCCTCACCAAGAGAGGTATATCCAATGAGAAATTTCTATGAGCTATGACAGAGATTTTGCTGCCTATGTTTTCTCCTAGGATTTTTATGGTTTTGGATCTAACATTTAAGTCTTTGATCCATTTTGAATTTATTCTTATGTGTGGTATTAGAAGGTAGTCTAGTTTCATTTTTCTGAATGTATCTATCCAATTTTCTCAACACCCTTTATTAAATAAACTATCTTTAGCCCATTGTATGTGCTTGCTGCTTCTGTCAAATATTCACTGATTATAAAGGTGTGCATTTATTTCTGGGCTCTCTATTCTGTTCCACTGACCTGTGTATCTTTTTTTATGCAAGTACCATGCTGTTTTGATTACCATGGCCTTGTGGTATAGTTTGATATTAGGTAGTGTGATTCCTCCAACTTTGTTCTTCTTTCTCAGGATTGCTGTTACTATGCAGGACCTTTTGTGGTTCCACATAAAATTTTGAAATATTTGTTCTAGCTCTGTGAAATATGTCATTGGGATCGCGATAAGAATTACACTGAATCTATACATTGCTTTGGGTAGTATGGACATTTTAATGTTAATTCTTCCTATCCATGAATACAGTGTGTACCTCCATTTATTTGTATCTTCTTCACTTTCTTTCTTCAGTGTCTTATAATTTTCCAAGTATAAGTCTTTTACATCCTTGGTTAGGTTTATTCCTAGGTATTTCACTCTTTTGAAGCAATTGTGAATGAGATTGTTTTCTTAATTTCCCTTTCTGTTAGTTCATTATCAACATATAAAAATACAACTGATTTCTGAGCACGAATTTTGTATCCTGCTACTATGCTAAATTCACTTATCAGATCTAATAGTTTCTTGGTAGAATCTTTGGGGTTCTCTATTTATGGTGTCATATCAATTGCAAATAAAAACAGATTTACTCCTTTCTTTCCAATTGGGATGCCTTTAATTTCTTCTTACTGTCTGATTGCTGTGGCTAGGACTTCCAGTACTATGTTGAATAAGAAAAGTGAAAGTGGCCATCCCTGTCCTGTTCCCAATCCTAAGGAGAATGCTTGTAGTTTTTGACTGTTGAGTATGATGCTGGCAGTGGGTTTGTCATATATGGCCTTTATTATGTTTAGCTATGTTCCTTCTATTCCCACTTTGCTGAGAGTTTTGATCATAAATGATGCTGGATTTTATCAAAAACTTTTTCTGCATCTACTGATATGATCATGTGGTTTTTATCCTTCATTTTGTTTATGTGGTGAATAACATTTATTGATTTGTGAATGTTGTACCCACCTTGCATTTCCAGAATAAATCCCACTTGATTATGTTGTATGATCTTTTTGATGCATTGCTGTATCTGGTTTGCTAATATTTTGATGAGGCTTTTAGCATGTATGTTCATCAGGAATATTGACCTATAATTTTCTTTCTTTGTCCTGTCTTTTTCTGGTTTTGGAATTAGGATAATGCTGGCCTCATAAAATGAGTTTGGGAGTCTTTCCTCCTCTCAAATTTTATGAAATAGTTTGGGAAGGAGAGGTGTTAGTTCTTGAAATATTTAGTAAAATTCACCTGTGAAGCCATTTGGTCCAGGGCTTTTGTTTGTTGGTTTTTTTTTTTTTTTTTTATCACTGCTTCAATTTTGTTAGGTGTAATCTATCTATTCAGATTCTCTGATTCTTTCTGATTTAATTTAGGAAGATTATATGTTTCTAGGAATTTATCCATTTCATCCAGCTTGTCCAGTTTGTTGGCATATAGTTGTTCATATTTTCTTACAATCCTTTGTCTTTCTTTGGTGTCAGTTGTTATTTCTTCTCTTTCATTTCTGATTTTATTTATTTGGGTCCTTTCTCTTTTTTTCTTGATGAGTCTGGTTAGAGGTTTGTCAATCTTGTTTATCTTTTTGAAGAACCAGCTCTTGGATTCATTGATATTTTGTACTTTTTTTTTTTTAGGCTGTATTTTGTTTATTTATTTCTGCACTAATCTTTATTATTTCCTTGCTTCTACTCCCTTCGGGCTTTGTTTGTTGTTCTTTTTCAAGTTCCTTTAAGTGTAAAGTTAGATCATTCATTTGAGCCTTTTTGTGCTTGTTTGTTTGTTTGTTTGTTTGTTTCGAGGTAGGCCTGTAATACTATGAATTCCCCTCTTAGGATTGCTTTCCCAGTGTCCCACAGATTCTAGACTGTTATGTCCTCATTTTCATCTGTATTTTATGATTTCTTCCTTGACCTCATCATTGACCCATTTGCTGTTTAATAACATGCTATTTAGCTTCCATGTCTTTGTGTGCTTTTCAGTGTCCTTCTTGTGATTGATTTCTAGTTTCATAGCATTGGGGTCAGAGAAGATGCTTGATATGATTTCAAGCTTCTTAAATCTATTGAGACTTGTTTTATGTCCTAACATGTGGTCTGTTCTAGAAAACATTCCATGTACACTTGAAAAGTGTGTATATTCTGCTTCTTTGGGGTGAAATTCTCTGACGATATCAATTAAATCCATTTGATCTAATGTGTCATTTAAGGCTGCTGTCTTCTTGTTGATTTTCCACCTGGAAGATCTATCCATTGGTCAATGTGGTGTTAAAATCCCCAACTATGACTGTATTTCTGTTGATCACTCCCTTTATGTCCATCAAGATTTGCTTTATGTACTTAGGTGCTCCTATGTTGGGTGTGTAAATGTTCAGTAGGGTTATATCCTCTTGTTAGATTGTTCTCTTTGTCATTATGTACTGTCCTATGTCTCTTCCTATGGTTGTGATTTTAAAGACTGTTTTGTCAGATATAAGTACTGCTACCCGGCTTTGTTTTTCTTTTCCATCTGCATGAAATATCTTTTTCCATCCCTCTACTTTTAGTCCATGTGTATCTTTCAATCTGAGGTGGGTCTTTTGGAGGCAGCATATATATAGGTCTTGTTTTCTTATCAATCCAGGTATCCTCTGTCTTTTGGTCAGAGCGGTTAAGCCATTTACATTTAAGGTGATTATTGATAGAAACATATGTAGTGCCATTTTATTGTTAGACTGCTTTCCTCTGTTTGTTGTTGTTGTTCATTTGTTTTGTTTTGTTTTGTTTTTTTGTTCTTCCTCTTCTTAGAGCAAGCCCTTTAACATTTGTTGCAGTACTGCTTTGGGGTTCACAAACTCTTTTAGTTTTTTCTTGCCTGGGAAGCTCCTTATTTCTCCTTTGATTTTAAATGATAGCCTTGCTGGGTAAAGTAGCCTTGGTTGTAGGTATTTGTATTTTATCACCTTGAATATTTCATACCACTCCCTTCTGGCCTGAAATGTTTTTGTTGACTAATCAGATGCCAGTCTAATTGGTGCTCCCTTACAGCTAACTCCCTGTTTTTCTCTTGCAACTTTCAGGATTCTCTCCTTGTCTTAAGCCTTGCCATTTTAACTATGATGTGTCTCAGTGTGGACCTCTTTGGGTCCAACTTGTTTGGGACTCTCAGAGCTTCCTGGACTTGTGTGACTTTTTCCTTCACCAGATTAGGGAAGTTTTCAGTCATTAGTTCTTCAAATAGGTTCTTGATCCCTTGCTTGCTCTTTTCTCCTTCTAGTATTTCCATGATGTGGATTTGTTATGCTTCATGTTGTCCAAAATGTTTCTTTTTGTTTTGTTTTTTAAAAATATATTTTATTGATTATGCTATTATAATTGTCCCATTTCCCCCCCTCTTATTCCTCTCTGCTTTGCACCCACCTTCCCATCTGCATTCCCCTTAGTTCATATCCATGGGTCATACACGTAAGTTCTCCGTCTTCTCTATTTCCTATGCTGTTCTTGATCTTCCCCTGTTTTGTAACTATCATTTATGCTTCTTATTCCCTGTACTTTACTTTTCCCCACACTCTCCCCCTTCCTCCTTCCCATTGATAATTTTCTGTGTGATCTCTATTTCTGTTAATCTGTTCCTGTTCTAGTTGTTTGCTTAGTTTGTTTTTTTTTTTAGGTTCAGTTGTTGATAGTTGTGAGTTTGTTGTCAGTTTACCATTCTTAGCTTTAATCTTCTTTTTCCTAAATAAGTCCCTTTAACATTTCATATAATAAAGGGCTGGTGATGATGAACTCCTTTAACTTGACTTTATCTGGGAAGCCCTTTCTCTGCCTTTCCATTCTAAATGATAGCTTTGCTGGATTGAGTAATATTGGATGTAGGTTCTTGCTTTTCATGATTTGGAATACTTCTTTCTAGCCCTTCTTGCCTACTGTAAGGTTTCTTTTGAGAATCAGCTGGTAGTCTAATGGGAACTCCTTTGTAGGTGACTGTCTCCTTTTCTCTTGCTGCTTTTAAGATTCTCTCCTGATCTTTAATCTCAAGTAATGTAATTATGATGTGTCTTGGTGTGTACTTTGTTGGGCCCAAATTCTTTGGGATTCTCTGAGCTTCCTGGGCTTCCTGGAAGTATATTTCCTTTGCCAGTTTGGGGAAGTTCTCCTTCATTATTTCTTCAAATAAGTTTTCCATTTCTTGCTCTTCCTCTTCTCCTTCTGCCACTCCTATGATTCAAATGTTGGAACATCTAAAGTTGTTCTGGAGGTTCCTAAGCCTCTCCTCATTTTTTAAAATTCTTGTTTCTACAGTCTGTTCTGGTTGAATGTTTATTTCATCTTCCTGCTCCAATCCCTGTATTTGAGTTTCAGTTTCCTTTCCATCATTGTTTGTTCTCTGTATATTTTCCTTTATTTCATTTTCTATAGCCTTCACTTCTGCCTCTATTTTGTGACCACACTCAACCATTTCTGTGAGCAACCTGATTACCAGTGTTTTGAACTCTGCATCTGATAGGTTGGCTATCCGTTCATCACTTAGTTCTATGTTTGAGGCTTTGATCTGTTGTTTCATCAGGGCCAAATTTTTCATCTCATTGCAGCTATTATGTTGCAAGGGATGGAGCTTTAGGTATTTGCCAGAGTAGAGCAACTCACATCACTGCATTGTGGCCCTGTATGTGGGGGAGGAGTCAGAGAGGGAACAATAACAATTATTGGGCTCTGGGCTGGCTTTCAGTCACTTTCCCTGCTACTCACAAGCAAATTGGGTCCTTCTGGTGCTGATTCCCAGGTGGGTGGGTTTGTGTACATTCTAGGAACCTATGGTCTCTTCAATGAACTCTCCTGTAAGGTGGGAGTTTCTCTTGCCACCACAACCCCCACAGGTTTTTACAGCCAGAGGTTTTGAGGCTTTAATTCCCTGTGCTGGAAACCTGGGTTGTGCAGTCTGACTAGCTCCCCAGTTGTTCCTCCCAGTTTATACACAGGCAAATGTGGGACTGCCAGGTCCACCAGACGCTGCCTTGCCCACCTGGTCCTCCAGCTGCCTCCTTTCTGCATGTCCTCTCCATCCCCGCTGCCTGTCTCTGCCCCCGCTACCAGTCTGAATGTTTCTTCTTTAACTCCTTGGTTGTCAGACTTCCATACAGTTTGATTTGCTGGCTGTTCTAATTATGTTTTGTTTTTAAATTTGTTGTCCTTCTTTTGGTTGTGTGAGGAGGCAAAATATGCCTCCAAAATATGTGAGGAACCTATGCCTCCATCTTGCCTGGATTCCCAAAATGTTTCTTAAACTCTCCTCATTTTTTAAAATTATTTTTCTTTTTTGCTGCTCTGCCTGGGTGTTTTTTCTACCTCGTCTTCCAAAATGCTGATTCTATCCTCTGCTTCATCTAACCTACTATTTATTCCTTTCAGTGTATTATGTATTTCAGATATTGCATTCCTTATTTCTGACTTGTCCTTTTTTGTGGTTTCTATGTCTTTTTTCATGCTGTTGAGTATCCTTAAATCGTTACTCTAAACTCTCTGATAAATGACTGCCTCCATTTCATCTAGTTCTTCTAGAAAATTCACTTGTTTATTCATCCGGGGTCTGTTCACATTTTGACTGCTTTGTATTTTCTGGCTTAGATTTAAACTAATCAGTTGTTAAACAGATCAGCTGTTAATCTAATCAAACTGCAATCAGCAGCCTAGTTTAAGCACCACGGGGTGGGGCAGAGTAATTCCTGTAGGTGGGGGTATGGCTTCCCCTCAGGCTGCCGCCATTCAGAGAGGAGCACTCCGCCTGAGAGTAATGGCTCCTACAGTATGGGGAGTGAGTCAGCACAGAGATCCTTGTAGCTGTTCCTTCAGTTTTCCACCCAGAGCCACCAACTCCAGACTCTCCTCAAGCCTCTCTAGTCCGCTCTGTCCTCCTTTGCCAGCATCCAGGGTAAGTGGCTGCAAATGGAATTTTGTGTTTTGGCCCTTTAAGAAGCTCTCTGTGTCTACAGCCTTCTCTCCCTGGCAGACAGAAACCCTGTTGCTTTTCGAAGCTGGATGTTATGGGTTTTTTTTTTCCTGGCTCGGCGGGTGCTGTGTGGGAGCTTAGCTTGGTGTTTAGATCCCATATTCTATAGGGGAACCCCTGGCCACTGAACTAGCCCTCCAGAACTTCAGCTGCTGCCCATGGGACCCAGCCAGTCCTCTCACGTTCCCTCTGCACTTCTTACCCGTCTTGTTGTGGTGAAGTTGTTTCTTCTGTCTGTCCGTGGTTATAAGGCTAGTGTTCAGTTGGTTATTCAGGATGATTTCTCTACAATTAGTTGTGATTCCAGATTGGTTCTGGGAGGAGGTTAGTACAGCTTCCACTTACTCCTCTTCCATCTTGGATCTAATGAATGTATTCATTTTAAAGAATTATCCTTTCTTTCGTTGTTTCATGAAATGATAGCTTAATAGTGATAATAGTATGGTGGTTTCCACACACGGACACAAATATAATCTCTGATGTCACAAATTCTGGGAACCAGTTTTGTAAATAGAGATATTAAACTCTGTTGATACTCAAGTGATACGATTTTCCTAAACTTCACAGTCCGTTACTTAAAGTACAGGAGTCAAGCTTAGATCTGCTTATTAACAGTTGAGTGCCAAATGAGGAAACTGAATTACATATAATAAGATAAATTTCCACATGTTAGAGAATTCCCAACTTCCAAAGGTGGTACGCTAATGTAGAGCCAATGTGCTTTGTCATTGTCTTGTATTTGGCTGGAGGAAAGTTTATATATACTGTCAGTGCCCATGCATTTTCCACTCATTTGCCCCTAAAAAAAACAATGATGAGAACAGCAACAACATAGCATCAGGAAGGACTTTATATCATATTGGTATGGCAATTACAGATAAGTTTGGTATTTATGATGTGTTAGGGCTTGGACTTAATTCTCACTTCGTCACTGACAATGTCACTTAATGTCTTCAATCTAATTATGTCAAAAAGTCCTTGACATGCTTCCTACAAGGATAAAAAGAGAATATGCAGATGGACATGCTTTGTAAATCGTTTCACGGTCTACAGATTGCAAAAGCTATTATCGATGGTAAACAGGTCAGAGATCCTGCAGTCGTGTGTGGATGTGTGTGGGCAGAAGAATCAGAGGTCTGCACTTGCGTGAATGTCAGTGCAAGCCACTCTTCAACGTTGCGCCCTGGGCCCCTCTCTCACGCACCCTGGCCCAGCCCTGAGTGTTTTCCTGGGTGAAGTGGCTCTCTTCAGCTGAGGGTAAGTCCCGGAGACAGATTTAGCGCAGAGGCAGCAGCTGCCAGCAATTCTAGCAGATGAAGAAATGTGTGCGCTAGTCCCGGAGGGGGGAATCTGGCAGCAACCACAGCAAGCGCTAAGCCACTGGGCGAAAGTTCTGGCAGTGTCTTATAAGCTAACATACACCTACCCTGTGACCCTGTAAGTGCAACAATCTTGGGTGCATCTTTAAGAGCAATGAAAGCAAACATCTGCTAAAACATTTGCATGAGAATATTCATAGCAGCTCCAAACTGGAAACAACACTTTTGTCTTGGTCTTGAAATGGGTAAATTGAGAAACAAATTGCCATATATTTATACGGGTTGGAACTACTCAGCGGTAAATGAATTTCATGGATAAATGAATTTCATGTCTCAAATACTGTGCTAAGTGGGAAAAAAAAAGTGGGTAAGAATTAGTATATTCTGTGATTTAATTTATAAACCAAAACAGGCAAAAACTAATTTACCATAGAAAACAAATTTTAGAATGACTGTCTTTGATGTGGGCAATTACTTGGTGAAAAGGCATGAGGAAACTTTCTGGGCAATGAGAATATCGTGTATTTTGATAGAAATGTCAATTACACAGGTGCACATATTTCCCAAAACATCCTATTATGCACTTAGTAATTATATGTTTTACTAAATATAAACGTGACTTAAAAACGATGCCTCATTTTTCTGTCTAAATGTGAAAATGCAAATCTTTTAAGATTTAGGATCCAGTCAAGCGGTTCCTATTCATAGGAAAAGCATTTAAAGCTGCCTCGCATTATTAGAGCATAAACATCACAGAGTAGCCACCGGCTTCAGGTAAAAATAAATATTGACTGCGGAGAGGAAAGAGCACATGGCCCAGAAAGTGACTGCATCACAGGGCAAAGAAAGAGAGAACGACAAAGTCTCGGCATAATAAGTGACTGTGTTAGACATCTTAGAGGCTGTCTCTGTCGTCGCCTAGTCTCCTCAAGCACTTACAATTGGTACAAATTTGGCATTTAAACGTTGAGCAATTACAGACGGCCGTAAACATGAGAAGTCTGCTTAAATAGCAATGAGCACCTTGATACCAACAGTGACACCTTGGTGAAATTTAGTGACGTGGAGCTCGAACAACACATACACGAAGCTCAGAACAGGCTGGATGGTGGGCTTTTTTTTTTTTTTTTTTTGGCTCTAAATCAGTTTTTAAAACCTGTTCAATTATTGCCATTGTTTGTACTATGTCATACATAATTGTTCTTAAGTTTACCACATAGAAAATAATATGTAGCTCTATTTAATAATGTGGTTAGGTCACTCTCAAAAAGTCCCGTCTAAGGAACAATCCCAGGAATGTCACTGACCAGCCATGTGTGCTTATTCTAATAAAGACAGGGGACAAAATCATGTAAACAGCTTTTCTTACATAATGTAATTTGACAAGGCCTCTTTATGCCTGAATTTAATTATTAGTATTGCCCTGTGTTTTAAAAAAATTTAATAAAGTTGAAACCAACCCAAGTGGGAATATGACATAAAATTTCCCAAACTTCATCGATTTCTCATCCCACAAATTGCCCTGGTTTATTTGCTGCTGTTAATGTTCTGAAAGTTCTTCTCGAAGTAACCATGACTATATTTCTACGGCTAAATTGGGTGAGGGGAGAGAGAGGGACATGATTTGTCTAAAAGCTTTGTACAAAATATGCCGTGACTTGAATGATCATTAGGGTTCTGATTGGTCGATGATCAGCTCCATTTGAAAAAGTCACTGTTTTATAAATTTTGTCTTGCTAATTATATTAGAAATTTTGATTTACTTTCCATATATTAATTTGTTAAAATTTTTATGCTTAAAATACTTATTGAGCCCCTACTATGGGCACCATATTAGCACTTGATACTAACATGATATAAAGAAAAATGAATATCATTGGCAGAATTCAAGGCTTTTACATCCTATTAGGTGAGATTAATCTGAACATAAGAAAATGAACATAATGTTAATTTGTTTAAACACATCTGTTAAAGTTACTTTCAAAAATAGTTTTGGAGCAGAAAGCACAAAAAAAAAAAAAAATCTTGGTGTGAGTTGGGAAGTGGCCTGATGCAAAGCTTAACACCTACATCATTTACTCTTTCATCTCAGTCCCCAGTTCATTAGTAGCTGGGATATTTTACGACCTAGCATTTACCCCTCTTCCTGCACCCTCCCTCTTTTCTTACTGCTCTCCTAAGTATTTCTGAAAAATAGAACACATACTCAAAGAAGGGTTTTGCTACTACATTTAATTAACTGGAAACACTATTATTTTTATGTTTGCCCCATAAAGTTGGCAAATCTTCTTTCTGGATGGTATAAAATCTCAGAGTTAGCTGTAGGTTTCCACTCAATTTTTGGAGACTGGCGCTGAGGGGTGGCTTTCCCTCAGTCTTCACCTGTGCTGTCGTCACTATCTTGGTAAAGAGAGCCCAGCCCTCCTGGTGCTCCGTCTTCTGACTTGAAGAAACCCAGCCTCTCTATCAGTAGCTGCTGGCCCACCTTCCAGTGCCTGCGTGTGCCTGCATTACTTATTCCGGGATTCTCAGGTTGCGCACTGTGAGTCTCTCCCTTACTTAACCAGAGAGGGAAAGTTTATTTCTTTAAGCTCTCGGTTTTCATTGTTCTTTCTTTCTCTTGGATGTCTCCCAGTGTATGCCACTACTTCCAGGCATAAAATTATTACTAGCTTCCAATAGAGGTATTTTTTTTTTGACCCGATCTGCTGATTTATTGTCCTTTCACTTTTTTCCATAGCACATTTGATAAAAATAATAATTGCAATCAATCAAGCTCAGGCTACGTGCCAGGAATTGGCTAGTTGTTTTACATACAATATATTTAGCCCTACCAATAATCCTGAAAAGTAGGCATATTATTATCCTGGTCTAACAGTAAGAAAACAAAACTCAGAGAGGTTAACCAACTTGTCACAAAGTGAACAAATAGAGAACCAAGATTGAACTCCAGACCTTTTGACTCCAAATGTTAGACTTTTCCCAGGTTATCATTTTGTTTTTTCTTGAGGAACAGTGCCAAGAACTTGTTAGATATTTTTAGCTGTTTGTTAACTTAACAATAAATGAACATGTAGAATCTCCTATATACTTTTCAATATAGTAAAATCCTAAAAGAACCTGTAATTGGTAACTAGTAATAGACTTCCTCACTGGCCATACCCAACTGGAAAAACTGAACAATATACGTGATTCATCTACTTTCAGACATTGAACAACATGGGACTGTGTTCCATGAGAGAAGGTGAACAAATAAGGTGAGTCCACCAATCAGTTCAGCTTTCTGCTTGGAGGCATTCTCTGGAACGTGAAATGGGGAGGGGGCGCTCAAGCAAAGTTTTATAATTTCAGTGAGTTGGAGAAACAGAGAGCTAAGTGCCTTGAATTGAAGAACAGAGTAGCATAGTGGAGGCAGGTCAGCCTGGAAAGAGGTCTAGAAATTTGCGTAAGGGTCCCCTCGAATCTGGCTGAATACTACCCTATGCGTGTAGACTGAGGCTCTCTGAGGTCAAGCAGAGAACAAGTATTTGGCAAAGCATATGTTCCAAGGAATGTAAGCTGAACAATTCCTGGAGCTCACAAAGGACTGGGAATTTTGAAAAGCCAGAAGGCAGAGATTTGGTGAACCTCCAGAACATTCTGTAGAGAACCAAGAAGGTTCATGCCATAGTAGCAGAGTAAAAGATGGTCTTTTGCTAGACTAACCTCTATAAAGTTTCAAAACAAACCCTGAGAACATCAATGTTATTCACAAGCAAATTAAGTGTCTGACACAACACATAGTTTCACACTCTTTAAAGGAAGACAATAAAATCCAGATATTCAATCATGCAAAACTTGTCATGTCCAGCATCCAATAACAATTCACTAGACATGGAAAGAAAAAGAAAAAATGTCACCCAAAACTGGAAGAAAAGTCAATCAGTAGAAATCCACCTAGAAGTTACAGAGACCATGGAAGTAAAAGACAAAGGCCTGAAAACTCCTATTATAAATATTTTCAAGGGTATAAAGAGTAATAAAAATATATGAATCAAGAAATAACAGATTAAAGACAACCAAATGGAAGTGCTAGAGGTGAAAAATTTAATCTCTTAAATAAAATATTCACTGAATGAGCTTAATAACAGAATAAAAAATTAGCAAGCTAGAAATGAAGTGAAAGCAGATAGAGAAAAAGGCGTAAGAAAAAAATAGTTTAATATTCATGTAATTAGAGACCCAGATAGGGTAGTAAGTAGTGGTAGAAGAATTATTTAAAGAAATGAGTGCCCAAATTTCCCCCCAAATCTCAATACAAACACACATACACACACAAAGGAAAAAAACACCAAGGCATTTCATAGTCAAATTGCTGAAAAATGACAATAAGGAGAAACTCATAAAAGCAGCCAGAGAAAAAGATATTACATGCCAAAGATAAAGAAATTAGAATGACTGCTGAATTTCTACCAGAAATAGTACAAGACAAAAGACAGTGGAACATCTTTATCATGCTAAAACAACAACAAAAAAAGTCAAACTAAATTCCTATATCCAGAAAAAATATCTTTTATAAATGGAAGGCAATGACTTCCAGTTTTTGACCTGCCATGACCTTGGAAGTCCTTACTCTTATTGCACAACAACAAAAAGCACTGAACAAACGAACTCACCAACTTTACTTAGACTGACGAGAGAATTGTGGTCACAGGGAGAATCGCCACCGCCCTGAGAACATACAGCTACGGGGAGACGCGGTCCAGAAGCAGTAGCCTGCTGCCACTCACCCCCGCATCAGCTGGGCCACGGCATAAGACCAAAAAATTACACCTGAAAGAATTGTAAGCCTCAGGTTCTAATTAAGAAGGGGTCGCTAAGGAAATCCGAAACAGCGGGGGAGACAAAAATGAAGATAACAGAGAAAATTTTACCTCTGACATCTACAGCTATGGCGAACAGTAAACAAAGCCTCACTCTTAGCCAGATAAACATTAAACTTCACACTAAAGGCCTATTTACTTCCTTGTTGTTTTTACGTAATACATCATGTCTGACTACCAGCAAAAATGAGAAGACACCTGACAAGGGTGAAAACACAGCCTGAGGGGAGAGAGCAAACATCAGAACCAGACTTCAGCTATGGCAGAGATTTCGGAAGTTTGGAGTGGGGGTTTAAAAACAATGAGGTGGGGTTTTCTTTTCCATCAGCATTTACCCCCCCCCCATAGCCTCTTCCACCTCCACCCACCCACCCCCACTGTAATCACCGCACTGTTGTCCATGTCCGTGAGTTTAAAAGAAAAGACAAGAAAAGGAAAATAATTATGATTAAAATGCTGAGGACTGTAACGGAAAAGCGGACAAATACAACACTGAAAGCTCAACAAATACGTTTTCAAACAAGCAAAAGAGGGCAAGACTGTGTTACTGGCCTGATGAGAGATGTTGGAAGAAGTTTCTCAGTCTGAAGACAAATGACTCCACGTGAAAACTGGCATCTCCGAGGTGAAAGAATGCCGTTGGAACTGGTAACTGTAGGGGTGAGTAGAAGGTACTTTTTTCTCATGAAAAATTATCTTTAAGAGAACACTGATTCTGTAAAATAGAAATAATAATAGTGTATGGTGAAGTTTATAATATATGCAGAGGTTAAACATCTGATGAATATCACAAAGGAAGGGAGAGGGAGAAATGAAAATACAGTTATAAGATTCTTTATATATGAAGTAGTTTGGTATGGTTCGAAGGTACACTGCGTTGGTTAAAGATGCACATTTTATTTTTTTTTACTTTTTTTGTTTTGTTTTTAAATATTTTATTTATTTATTTTTGGACAACGGGGAAGGGAGGGAGAAAGAGAGGGACAGAAACATCAATGTGTGGTTGCCTCTTGCACGCCCCACACCGGGGGACACAGCCCAGGCATGTGCCCTGACTGGGAATTTAGCCAGCAACCCCTTGGTTCACAGGCCGGCACTCCATGCATGGAACCACACCAGCCAGGGCAAGATGCATACTTTAAATTCTAATACAACTATTAAATAAGTAAAATGAAATATTTTGGTTAACAAACCAATAGGAAAGATAAACTGTAACACTAGAAATTATTCAATTAATCCAAAAGAAATCAGAAAAAGAGGGTAAAAGACACCAAGATACAGGTGGGGCAAATGGAAAACAATTAACAAGACGGTAGCCCTAAACCCAGCAGTGTTGATAAGCACTTCAAATGTAAATGGCGAAAATACACTCATACTTAAAGAGAAAATAGGCTGTTACTAACATATTTCATAAAATTGCATATTCATTGAGTGTTAAAGTTATAGTCATCTAAACTCACGATATGCACAATTTCCTCTCATTTTTCACGGCTGGTTCTGGAAGCTGCTGCACTAAGACATAGGAGGGCGAACAATGATGAGAAATAATAACAGATAAGCTTGGGTTTTTTTCCAGGAGAGTGCTGGTCAACAGCAAGGGAGTGACGATAAACATCCAGTATGGATTAAATGACCTGTCACAGAAACAAGGGCCAAAGCAACTATATCTATGTTCATTTTGTGAGATATAGATGTGTACATATCTCACAAAATGATATAAGTATATACACATACACATACATACACAGAGAGAGAAAACCGATTCTTTTCTTTCTTTTCCTTTCCCTTACTCTGAATATGAGGTATGAGAAATATTGGTGGTTGTCTTCTAGCTTCATTTTTAGATTATAGAATTTCCCGATGGAATTGACTGTGGATATAGTAGGGGCTGGGACTCTATGTCTCCTGGTTTCTGAATGAGATGAAAGGGTCCTTGAATTGGAAAAGGGTTTGTCGTATTAGGGAGAATCAGGGTTGTGTTCCCGGTGGAAGGTAAAACTCGCCACGAGGGTGAGGGCGGATCTGGATGGCTGAAGGGATGCATGAAGCTGGTTGCTTGTCTTTTGCTGTCAGCTCCCTTCCACGTGTCTCACGCGCAGGTCTGCGTCCCCGTGGGCTGGCTAGACTTGTGCAAACGACCCTTTTCCCACACTCCCTTGGGGGCTGGCTTTCTTGTCTGTCTGACCAGTGCGGGGCATTACACTGTAAAGCAGGGTTAGACATGCAGACAGGAGGTAGGGAGCGGGGAGCTCATTGCTCTTTCGTTTCTGCTTCTGGCGCTGTCTCTGGCAGAAACGGGTGTCTGCGCACCGCACTGCGCACGGCACGCCTTCAGCGGACGGAGCTGCGGTGGAGCTTGTTAGGAGGTGGCTGGTGACGCCGGAGGTCAGGGGCTTCCAGGCTGTCAGCAGGGCAGACGGGCAGTGTGCTCCTAGGCTGTGCTGGTGCCACCTGCTTCCTTTTGTGCTTCCAGCGCGAAGGAGTGTGAGCCGCTTCCTGCATTTGCTAACCTCTGGGGATAATTACCCTTTTGGCTTCCTTCGCCTCCAAATGCTTTTGGAACCAGGTACCTGCATTGCCCTCGCTCCCAATATCCCCATCCACTGTTTGAAATCACCAGTGTGGTTTCGATATTCCTGACAGCACCCTGATTGATACAGGGGACGTGAGGGGTGTGTGCAGATTTAAGGCCCTTCTGGAGAGCTTTCTACACCCCCCCAGGAGAACAGACCAACTCGTAAAGTGCCCAACAGACCTCTGTCTCTTTGGCCACGCCCCACCTCCAGACTTTCCCGCTCCGCTCCTACGGCTTTGAATGGCCATCGGTCAAAAGGTTAAAGCCGGGTGCACTTACTAGGTAGTGAATGGTTTATACGACCTCAAATGTCCCTTCTCGCCCTAATATTTTACAGCGTTGGTTCTAACCCTGCGGATCACTGTCAGAGGCTGTAGACATTCTTTTGAAAGAAACCCATAAATCTCTATACAGACAAGAGTGTGTGTACTGAACAAATGCCTACCGACTCAAAGTATTAGAATTTTTCTTCATGAGTGTATTAAATACGCCAAGGATGAGTAAAGTACAAATTAATTTATGCATTCACAAATGCACAGCTACTTTTATAATTGCAGTTTTAAAAATTAATATAAACTATTAACACTGCCTTTCTCACTATAATGGGGGGTATACTCACAGATTCCTTTATGTTTGAAAAGGGGCACTTCTATTACAAAGGGTGGGGAACCACCAGACTAGAGCTCTGACTTTCAAACGTGGCACAGTTTCAAACTCAAGTGCCTCGATTTCTAAGTGCTAACGCCTGCAGTGTTTGCAGGATAACTTTCTGGAACCCGTCTTTGATTAACAAGATTTTACTTATTTAAACTATAGTATTACTAAGCAACTCAGATTTAATGTGCTTAGGTCACTTGGGAATTCCATGACAAATGGGCTTTTGTTGGCAAGATAATTAATTTTTTGAACAAGTGTAGCTTTTGTTTCCTTCTCAGAAGGCAATTTTAATTCTACCCTAAGAACCCAGGGAGAAAGCTTCGGGAACAGCAGGGAAATATGACCCTCAGATGAGCTTAAGATCGCGCTGCCTTCCACTCAGTGATTTTCCAGACACCACAGGCAAGCAGACGCTGCCACTCTATGGCGTTAGATTACCTACCGGGGCTGCTTCCGCCGTGACCGTATCTGGTGGCAGTGCATTGTGATGAAAAGAGAAAGAACTGATGTTTATTGGTGGCCGACCAAACCGTACACACACACACGGGGCCAGAGAGCTCGTAGCTGGCAGAGACAGAACTTACACAGACGTTCGTTGGGGTTAAGAGCTGGATTTGACAAGGAAGGCCTGGGTTGGAGCCGCAGGACCGCTGGTGATTCATTCATGGGGCCTTTCTATGATCGCCACCTGCAGCCTCAGTTTCCTCCTCTGTGTCGTGGGAGCAGCGATGCCGCCTCTGTCACAGGGTGGCTTGAAATTAAATGAGGTAGTGCCTGCAATGTACGTAGCATAGTGTCTGACACATAGCAGCCGCTCTGATAACTAGCTTCTGCTGTCTTTGTAATACCCCATTTTCCTTAAAATAAGAATGAGTAAAATCGATGCCTTGAGCAAATTCCGTCACTAGCAACGGAAGTTGTGTGTGACTTTCAGAAAGTCAGTTTAAAGCTCTGACCTTCAGTTTTTCTTTTTAAAAATGGAGATAATTCTTTCCCAGCATCCTTTGCAGGTTGTTCTAAAAGAATAAAGTTAGATTAAGAAGGAAAAGGGCTCAGTGCACAAATGTGAGTTGCTTTTAGGTAGGTGTTAAAAATCACATATATTTTGAGAGCTTCACCTTCCTTGGAGTTCATCTGTTTTATGATTAAAGTGTTGCCTTGTTTCAAGTTTTGATTTATTTACACATCTTCTTACATAACTCTGAGTGTCTCCAGGAAATGGTGCGCACAGCTATGTTTGAAACTCATTGCCGGTGTCAGTATTTCCTCCTTTCCTGACAGAGATGCTCAGTTTAGCAGCAGGGCAAAATGAGCACTTTCTCACCATTTGTTTCTCCAGACAAAGGAAGGGGCAGTGACTTGGAGCCTCGAGCTGACGTGGCGGATGTTTCTTGGTATCTTCAAACTTGTCTCGTTTGACAGCAGAGGCTGATTTACTCTGTCAGATCCGCTCTTTCCGTGAGATGCTGCATTTCACTGAGCGATTTTCCTGGCACCTCAAATCCTTTATGGAAAGAAGTGTATCATGGATATAAATACAAGGAGACAAAAATAGCCACTTCCCTTTCAGGCGAGCACAACGAATTATTCAGCGTGGCCAAAATGAACTGAGTTTGTGGAAGCTGTTTCACTACATTATATTTTGAACGATTAATACAAAGCTGGAGATACGTTCCTCTTGCAAAGACACATCTGCATAACATGTTAACCTGAGACTTCTAAAATTTCTCTTTATCCTTTTTCTCTCTTCCCTCTGGGTTCCGGTCCTCATCCTCCCTGCCACCCAGGGCATTGCCACAGTCTCCTAAACGCACCCCCTCAAATAGTCTAGTCCCGTTACAGTCCAATGTCCCCTTGTCCACATTTTCCAGATACAGATCTGAGCATGTCACTCTTGCCATTTCTCCTCATTCCGACAGGACAAAAACACACACTTTTTGTACGACAGCGCTCACAGGAGATAGTAGCTTCCCACACCCCTTCGTGGCTTGGCATAGCGCACGTGGCCTTTAGTCTGCTCCGTGTGTCCCGACGTCTTCACCTTCCTCTGCCCTCTCTCCCAACATTACAATTCCCCGGTCACCCAGGGTGTCCCGACGTTCCCCAAAGAAGGTTTAAACTGCCCCACTTGAAAGCCTCTTCCCGCTCTTCCCCAGCTGGTTCTGGAAGGTGGCTGTCTTCACAGAACCAGCTTCCCTGGGCTGTAATTTGCCCTCCCCATCCTCCCCACCCCCACCCACCCCCGCCACAGGTTCAGCTGCCTTGACTTTGTGCTTTCACAGAACTCAGTGCTTAGGCATCTCTGAGGACACTTGAGTATCATCAGCCTGTGGGGTTTGTACGCGCGCTTCCTCTCCCCTTCGACTGCGAGCTCCTTGAGGGTAGAGACTGCCTGTCTTACTGCGTTGTTTGGGTCAGGAGTGCCAAATGCAGCCAATGTACCTTCCGGAGATGCATTAGTGGATTGCGACGGACCGGTGCTTGTGCTATGGATGCCGACAGGCCTGGGTGGGGAGGCCGAAGTCATGACTTACTAGTCGTGTGATCTTTGGAAAGTTACCTGATCCCTCTTGATTTTTATCTTTTTCAGCTGTAAAATGCATACAAGGACAGAATATCTATCTCACAAGGACGCTGTAAAAATCAAATGAGTTGCTACGGGTAAAGCCTTTTGGAACGGTGTCTGGCTCAGCAGCTCTGTTCTCTACTAGCTATTGTTGTCCATTGCTTTTATTGTTGTAGCTATTTCTCGTTGCTGTTGGGAAGATGGCAAAATTTGCTCATACTTGGGAAGTATTTAGTATAGTAACTGGTGCGTAGTACATGTTCAACACAAATTAGATTTTTAAATCATTCTTTTATTACTAAAGATTGTTGAAAAGGTGAATTTCCTGATTTCTTATCCGTTGCCCATCAGGCCCCACCCCTGGCAGTTACGCTACCTCCAAAACTTACTCCGTCCAACTTGTTTCACAGCATTTCCCCTAAAAGCAGTCAACGTGAAAAGGTGAAAATGCTTGCTAGAGCAACCACTTACGTCCTCTCTGCTTTCCTTTCTGCCTCTCTTCCGGCCTCCTACCCTCTTTCCTTTCTCCTCTCATCCTCTGCTTCTTCCCCTTTTGGTCACCTTTCTCTTGCTGTTTTTGACTATCATCTCTGAAATTACTTTAAACTCTGCCTCTACTCACCCTAGACGTGTTTTTTTTTACGGATTCCCATGATTTTAGATTTTGAAAGATAGCTGGGATGCCTATATTTCAGTTTCCTTTCCCGCCGCCACTTGTTGGTTGAGGTTCTCATCACCTGCTGCCTGGATCACTTCCTATCACTCTGCAGCCCCTCCCTCTAGGGCAGGGACCCAGCACCACCACAACGTGAAGCACATGGTGAGGGCTCGAAGCACTAACTGCCAAGGAGGCACATAGGGGCATAAAGAAGAGAAGCCCACGGGGAAGCAGCGGTGGCTATCACACGCTGGCGAGGTCACGTCTCATCTAGAAGAGAGAGTTGCTGTACGGGAAGGAACCTGCTCATTGCTTCCACGTGGGAATGCTGGACCTTCGGATATTTTAGGAGAAACTGTTAATCTTTACATGAATTCCACTGACATATAAATAACATAACTGGTTGAATTTTAAAAATCCCCAAAGTTTGGGCTAAAGAAGCCTGCCAGTCTTGGCACACAGGTAGACAGGTGATGCTGTTTTAGAAGGTGCCCAAGAAATGTTTACAAGAACAAATGTATCCAGGACTCCAACAGCCTTTAGGCCTTTTCTGAATCTTTTGCTGCCTCCTGGATTTTTTCCTTTTATTTAATCCTGCCTTCAAAGTCCTGGGTATGTCTCTCTTCTTTCGTACCTTTCATTACAATTACTCAACCCAGTTGAGAACCTACTCTGTTCTAAGCGATGATGGTGAATTGATAATAAGAAAACATTATTTCTAAAGCAGTTGAGGAGACAACAGACAAAACCAGGTGGTTCATGGTAACAAATAGAAACAACAATGATCCAATTATTTTGAAAAATCTGATTTTCTTCTCTTTAAATCACACTTGGAAGATCTAAATTAAATCGTATGTGATTAACAAAATATTTCCCATTTCACTAGTGTTAACTAGATTGTGGGTTTCTCGATGGCAAGGTACTCACATTAAACATGATTTATATTCAGTGATTATTTCTATAGATCAGATTTTCAGGTATATAAATGACAGTAAATAATTACCTTCAAGTACATTAGGTCTGGCAGTTGGCTAGTTATTAGATTTAGTTAGGATGAAAATCATATTAATGCAAAATTCATATAACACTCTTTCAATGTAGGGCCAAGGCCTTTGCTTTGCCTGTGGATCCACCCAATTGATACTCATAAGTGGTTATACTCGTAAGTTCTACAACTTTCAGTTTCTTTAAAGCGAAACAAGATGTAAAAGTCATTTGAAGGAAATCTAAACGTACAGGTCCCCTAGACCTTTATGATTTTCTTCTAGCCTTTTACAATGGTGTTGCTTATCACTAATTTGGCAATAGAGGCTTTTGCCAAATTATCTTTAAACTGTTGTTACATAGCAATCATCTGTGCATTCATATAAACAACACATCTCTTAATAAATATTCATATTTTATTAGTTTGCATAATGTTGAATTAAGTTTTGCACTTACTTTAGAAACACAACTAGAATAGGAGTATGGCCACAAATACAACTGCCTCTTGATCAGCGTGTCACTGACCTGGTGGGAGCTACTTCCTGGCGTGCTCCGGACCAGGTCACTAGCACCGGGCATGTCCGTGTCATCGGTCTAACTCCGTCCTTTACAAATGGAAGCCATTATTTCTATCAGGTCAGTAAGCTGCAGGTTTAGTAAGTCTACCATTGATCAGATTTAGGTTCTATTTACTAGGTTTTTTACAACGATAATTTAGCACTTCTTTACATGTTCAGTGGCATTTTCGAAGTACGTTTGCTTATATTATTATACTCTTGTGGCATCACTCGGAGTGTGCCGTCTTCCCCCTTTGTTAGATGAGGAATATAATTTTCAGACAGGCTGAAGTGACTTCCCTAAGATCACGCAGTTTGAAAACAAGAGAGGAAACCGGAACCCTGTTCCAGTCTGACCCAAGTCCAGGGGTCTTCCTTCTCGCCTAGGTGCTTGCTGCCTCTACAAACCAAGCTAAATGAACTCCGAAGACCCTTTCAGCTCAAATGTGCTCTGATTCTGTGATGTATTAGCAATATCCTGTGTACACCATCCATTCTACTGCTAAGAGCTGGCCATCCCTTTGTAGCTCTGTGGCAACTGGACTGATGGGAAGGGGAGCTGGAGATTAAGTAGAGGGGCCAATTAGTTTCAGATTGGTTGGGCCAATGTTTCAAAACATCTCTGAGTTTGCCCCTCTCTCCTCTGATGAATGGCTCTTGCCTCTTTTTGACAGATTGGGCTTGAGTGCTGGGTATTTTTCTCTCACCACATTAGCTGCCAGCTTTCCAGGCTATCCCCCCAGGGCCGAGATGAGGTGAGAGGTAAGTTGTTTGTAACTGTGACTGGACTGAGCTATGCAACCAGCCTGAACATTCAGAAAGCCCTTCTGTGCTCGGAGTCTGCTTTCATGTCTTGAAAATCCTGATTTATTTTAGGACAGGGAAAATCTGAGCCAGCTCGCAGAGTGGAAATTAAAATCTTAAAACTATGTATGAAAATCGAATATTCCAAATGGCCTGGTTTAAACATCACCCTGCGTCGTTGATCAAATGTAAAAGTTCTTGAAAAGAAGCAGGAGGATTTATGACCAGGCACAGGGCGGGGGAAAGGCTTGGTGGATATTTATGGGCGACTTCAAGGAATTCCACTGGCTGTACTTTGGTCTGCTTTTGTGCCCCTAAGTTTCTGCTTCAGAGAGTTCAAGCCGGAACATGCTTATGGATTGAAAAATATTTTGGTTTGACTGCATTCTGTTAACTTCTGAATTTGGGGGGGTGGTGGTGGGAGAGAGACTGTATATATTTATTTGGACACATTTATCATATTGTATGTAAGTCTGTATGTATACACGTGTACTTTTATTCCTTCGTATATATGCCTGTGACTTTCTTGAGGACCTAATTTTTTTTAACTACCTCTAATGTAGCTCAGACCTAGTATCGCTCCAGAAAATAGGAGGCCCTCCGTAAATGCTCCATTGAAGCGTATTGTTGAGTTAACCTTTGTTGAGCGCCTCCTTGTGCTGGGTCCTCTGCCAGCTGCTGAGGAAGAAGCAGAGGCGGATGGAGAGAGTGCCAAGTTTAAAAATCAGCTTTATGTTAAAGCTTAAAAGAATATAATTTAAAATGCAAGGCATAAAAACATCTTGCTTTACATATTCATTTCCTTTTTACATCTCTCAGGAACCAGCCCTGCAGGTTGACAAGTGTTGATCATTTCATACACATATACTCAGGCATATTAGGAAAAGACAGAGAAGTCAATTTGGGTTTTATTTTCTTTTTGGGTGGTGAAGAATGAGATGTTCGCATACAACACTGACTGTTGGATGGGTTGGTGACTGAGGTATAAACACAATAAAAAATCTCAGGACAAGTTTTTAAGTATTTCCTTGTAAGTTACTTTATTTAAACTTCTCAAATGTTTTGTAGGATTGATATTTTTATTTATACTTTTTTAAAATGCTGTTCCTCTTTCTAGAAGATCTTTCTTCCAGGTCAATCTCTTAAACATTCCTAATCTTTTAGGAGCCGACTGCAATAACATCCCCCTGTGATTCCTTTTCTCTAATTCCAACCAGATATGTGAGCCCCTTCCTTTCTGCTTCTTTAAGACTTTGTGTATTCCAGCTTCTGGTCAAGGTGGAGGTGGAGGTAGATATACTTTGCTTCCTTGCACAACCAAAAGAAGGATAACACATTTAAAAACAAAAACAACAAGAATGGCTAGAAAAATTGAACTATATAGAAGTCCAACAACCAAGGAGTTAAAGAAGAAACATTCATCCAGACTGGTAGGAAGGGCAGAGACAGGCAGTCAGGGCAGAGAGGATGTGCAGCAACTCGGTGGCTTGGAGGACTAGGCAGGTGAGGCAGCGGCTGGTGGATTGGCCAGTTCCACTTTCACAGGTGGATAAGTGAGGAGGAACAACTGGGGAGTGAGACAGACATGCAACCCAGGGTTCCAGCATGGGAAACTAAAGCCTCAAAACCTCTGGGGGTAAAAACCTGTGGGGGCTGCAGCAGGGGAGAAACTCCCAGCCCTCCAGGAGAGCTCATTGGAGAGATCCACAGGGTCCTAGAATGTATACAAAACCACCCATCTGGGAATCAGCACCAGGAGGGCCCAATTTGCTTGTGGGAAGTGGGGGAAGTGACTGAACGAGGGGCCAGAGCCGAGCAAGTGGCATTGTTCTCTCCCTGACCTGCCACCCCCACAGACAGCACCACAACACAGCAATGTGGATTGCCCCACCCCAGTGAATACCTAAGGCTCCACCCCTTAAAACATAACAGCTGTGCTGAGACAAAGAAATATGGCCCAAATGAAAGAACAGATCAAAGCTCCAGAAAAAGAACTAAGGGACAAGGAGATGGACAACCTATCAGATGCAGAGCTCAAAACACTAGTAATCAGGATGCTCATAGAAATGATTAAGTACAGACACATAATAGAGGAAGAAGTGAAGGCTGTGCAAAATGAAATAAAGAAAAATATATGGGGAACCAAAGTGAAGGGAAGGAAACCAGGACTCAAATCAAAGATTGGAACAGAAGAAAGAAATAAACATTCAACTGGAACACAATGAAGAAACAAGAATTCAAAAAAATGAAGAGATGCTTAGGAACCTCTGGGACAACTTTAAATGTTCTAACAACTGAATCATAGGGATGCCAGAAGGAGAAGAGGAAGTGCAAGAAATTGAAAATTTATTTGAATAAAATAACGAAGGAGAACTGCCCCAATCTGGCAAAGGAAATAGACTTCCAGGAAGTCCAGGAAGCTCAGAGAGTCCCAAAGAAATTGGACTCGGAAGAACACACCAAGACACATCATCATTAAATTACCCAAGATTAAAGATAAAGAGAGAATCTTAAAAGCAGCAAGAGAAAAGGTGATAATTACCTACAAAGGAGTTCCCGTAAGACTACCAGCTGATTTCTCAAAAGAGACCTTCCAGGCAAGAAGGTCCAGCCGGACAGAAGGATTCCAAATCATGAAAGGCAAGGACCTACATACAAGATTGCTCTATCCAGCAAAGTGGTCATTTAGAATGGAAGGGCAGATAAAGTGCTTCCCAGATAAGGTCAAGTTAAAGGAGTTCATCATCACCAAGGTCATATTATATGAAATGTTAAAGGGACTTGTCTAGGGAAAAGAAGGAAATCAAATCTATGAACAGTAAACTGACAACAAACTCACAACTATCAACAACTGAACCCAAAAAACAAAAACAAAAACTAAGCAGCCAACTAGAACCAGGAATGGAATCACAGAAATGGAGATCACATGGAGGGTTATCAGTGGGGCAGGGAAGGAAGGAGAATGGGGGAAAAGGTGCAGGGGAAAGAAGCATAATTGGTAGGTACAAAACAGACAGGGGTAATTAAGAAGAGTATAGGAAATGGAGAAGCCAAAGAACCTGTATGTACGACCTATGGACATAAGCTAAGGCTGAACACTGGACGCTCCATACACTGCACAGGGCAGAGGGGGGGATAAAGGGGAAAAAAATGAGACAACTGCAACAACATAAGCAATAAAATATACTTTAAAAAAACTTTTTGTATTCCTCCAGCATGGCACTTAAACAATTGCATTGCTAGTAAAGTTTTTGTGTATGATAGACTGTGAACTCTGCCCGGCAACTTCCCTACCGCAGAAATGGAGCTACCTATCTAGTTGTCCAACCTGGAACTCGATGAGCTTCTTTGGCCACCTTCTCTACCTTTTCACTCTATAGCCAAGGAGTCACCAACTTTCACATTTTATCCCTAAATAGCTTAGAGGCTTGGAACTCCTCTGGCCTGAACTGGCATCACCTTAGTTCTCATCAGCCCTGTGTCCCTTCAGGCTTTGGTAACAGCCTCCTCACTGGTTTCATTGCCTTTACTCTCATGAATTCTTTCCTCCTGCTAAAAACTGGCCATTGTCCACTGCAGCTTAAATAAAACCCACAGACTGTAATGTCACGTGCAGGACCCCGTGTGCTCTGGCTCCTCCCCGCCTCTTTAGCCCCATGTTGTGCTCTTGCTCAGTGCTCTCCGAACAGCTTGGCTTCTTCTTTGCTAAGTGCTTTTCTGCCTCATGCTCCCTCTGCCTAGAATGCTCTTCCTGTCACTCTTTGCCAAGCTAGCTCCTGTTCAATCTCTAGATCTGAGCACAATGTTGCTTTCCAGAGCAGTCTTTCCAGAGCTCCCGGGATCTTCTTTAGAGGTTTCTGTTCCTTTTCTTTGCTGCATTGATCTAAACTTGTATGGATGTATTGGGTTGGCCACAGAGTCCATTTAATGTTTTCTGTAAAATAAGACGAATTTTTCACTTTCCCCAATGACTTTATTGGTTGGGATATTTTGAGTATGTTAGCTATCTCCCACTATTGGCTTCCAGTGGGCAGAGGCCAGGGGTGCTGCTAAGCATTTTCTATGTGTGAGACAGCATGGCAGCAAAGAATTAGCTGGGGAAAATGTCAATAGTATCAAGAGACTTCGCAAACCATTTTGACATGGTTGATCAGTCAGGGAATCTTCTCCACACACTGCACAGATCTTTCTGTGTGCGTATTTGAGTTGCATTTTTATCTTTCTTGAAACAATAAAGCAAAATACGCCAAAAATGTTGTCTATTTTCTTCCATCTCCAATATTAAAATGGCTGTACAAAAAATTCATCAGTTTTGATGTGTGTTTTTAAAATGCATGCTGATATCAGAGGTGTCAGAATACAACCTAACAGAGTTGTTTCGAATGAAGGTAAAGACAACTAAGCACCACTACAGCCATTGTACGGAAAAGCTAAACGAACTTCTGGGTCAGCCCGGTATTTTCCCACTGTCTGTCTCCTCCATTGGAATGTGAGACTTGTTGGGGAACAGATAAACCAAAATTTGTTTCACTTTATGTAGCCAGTACTGAGTTAGTGCTTGAGTACAGTGAACATTTAATACATATTTATTAAAAAATTGAATGAATGAATGAATGAATGATAAAAAGTATTGATATCTTCTTTAAATGTGGCTATCACTCCACTACTATGGAATGAGCTCCTTATTTGTTTAGTGTGTTTCTCCCCAGTAAAGGTAACTCAATTTTTTTTTTTTAATTTCCATTGTTTGTTGTACATTTTCTGATTCCCCCTTCCCCTCACCTAACAGCATTGGGAGGGTGCTAATCGCCTATTTATGAGAAACGCCCGTGTAAAAATGCCCCCCTGTCTGTCATGCACTTGTAATGGTTCACCCCTGCACTCCCCTGCCTCCCAACCCCCACGTGAGAACGTGAGAACGGCTGCCTTCACTTTGGTCAGGGCTGTTCAGCGAGCCATTCTGCCCCACTTCACAATGAGGAGACGGAGGTGAGCCAGAGCAGGCTTCCTGGGCCGCCTGTCAAAGAACAGGGATGAAAAGGTCAGGAGAGGTGGGCAGGCATGCAAAGCACCTTCGCAGTGCGGGGTGCGGCAAGGCTCCTGCAGGCAGCCGCGCGTCACAGCCTGTCCTTGGTATGTGGTGCCCTGCTCTTTGGAGAAGGGGCCCCGACGCAGCCCACTCAGTGCCAGGAAAGAAATTCTCACTCACGGCATTTCCCTGACAAGGTTTTTATTTGAAAGGGTCCTAGCCAAATGAAAACACACACACAGTGTTTTCTTCTTAGGCATGTCCCTGTGTGTGTGTATGTATATGTGTGTGTGTGTGTATATATATATATTCTTTTGTATTCTGACCACCCTGACATTGTAGTTTTTATTACATGGAAAGTTTCAAATTATTTTTCTGTAACCCCTCCCACTTCCTGTCCTGAGGTAGAATGCGTGTTCATGTTTTTCGGCAGGAACAGTCAGAAGTGCTGCTGTGCCTTTGGGTGCTGGAGGAGAGGGCGGAGTTGCAGCAGGTGGGCTGAGCCAATAAAACACAGCTG
This sequence comes from Anoura caudifer, assembly GCA_004027475.1. NCBI lineage: Eukaryota > Metazoa > Chordata > Mammalia > Chiroptera > Phyllostomidae > Anoura > Anoura caudifer. Next base: position 51,443 of record PVKU01009693.1, read on the forward strand.
GGAAACAGGAAACCGGAGAGAGAGAGGTTTCCCCAGGTTGCCCGTGCTGGAGCCCAGCCGTGCTCTCCTGCGAAGCCTAGCCAGGGTCTGGTTTCCTCCCCAACTTCTTCCTGGGCTTGACAGGTTGCCCCGCTCTTGGACCTTTCCTGCCCCCTGTTGCAGCCTCCCTTGCCCACCCTGTCTTCCGTGGGTGTTGCCGAGCCATCACTGAGTGTATTCCTGCCTCTGGTATTGGATGCAGCTGTGCTGGCTGGGCTTACAGCAGAAACAGCCTCGAACGTAGAAAGATGTATCTTCTCCATCTCCACCGTTGCTTGCTCACTTTTGCAAGTAGCCCGGGAGAGAGTTCACTTTAAAGACAAACAAAACATCTCTAGTTGGCCCTAAAGAACCTGGGATAATTTATTACAACTCGTTTTCTGTTTATTTCATTGTTACAAGTACGAGTCCATACAATCCACTTATGAGTGGAGTTCTACATTACCTTCCCGAAGGTTATCTCTGAGAATACCATTCACACTACTTCTGTGGCTTCCCTCTGGGCCTTTGCTGAATGCTATACCCTTAGTCTTCAATGGCTTTCCCTAGGGCAGGGGTGTAAACTCATTTTCACCGGAGGCCACGTCAGCCTCATGGTTGACTTCAAAGGGCTGAATGTGATTTTAGGACTGTAGAAACGTAGCTACTCCTTAACCAGGGCAAGGAGCTCGGTGCTGCTGCCAGGTATAATCAAGGTGCCTGGATGGATAAAACAAGGTGGAGGGCCGAATTCGGGCCCTTGGGCCTTGTGTCTGCCACCCGTGCCCTAGGGTTTTCTATCTTTTTTGTTTTTTAAGGATTTTATTTATTTATCTTTTAGACGGGAAGGGAAGGAGAGAGGGAGAGAAATATCAATGTGTGGTTGCCTCTTGTGCATCCCCTACCGGGAACTGGCCTGCAACCCAGGCATGTGCCCTGACCGGGAATCGAACCAGCGACCCTTTGGTTCGCAGGCCCGCGCTCAATCCACTGAGCCACCCCAGCCAGGGCCCTAGGGTTTTCTTACCACTCCTCCAGCCTCCATTCTTATTCTACCTCCTCTACGTGAAGCCCACTTCAAGGACATGAGCGTGAGAGTCGCTGCTCCAGCACTGGGAGTTCTGGGTTTGAAGCCCAAGTTATTCACTTGCTAGCTGTTCAGCATAGAACTACTTGCTTAACATGTGCCTCAATCACCGTTTCTGTACAATGGGCATAATATTAGTGTCTGTTTCATAAGGCTGTTGGGAAGATTTACTGGTTTAGAACATGTGAAGTTGTTGTAATGGGTAAGTGCTCAGTATCATTCTCGGTACACAGTCAAGAAGGTTTGGGCAGCCATAACAAATGGAATAAAGAAATATTTTCCGAGGTTCCTATGTGCTAGGCCGCAGAAAGAAGGCACTCACCGCCTTAGGCGCTGTGTTTACAGTGTTGTCGGTCTGCCGCCTGTCCTCGCTCCCAGTCCGTAGGGACTATGAAGGTGGGAACCTACCTTCCTTCCTGAAAACTCACGTATTCCCTCTGTACATACTCTATATTCACCCTTATGTGTACTCTGTATTCACTGAGAGTGAATACACTCCAGTTCGAGTTAAATTTTTCTGGGGATTAAAGAAGTATCATAGAGATGGGCCCTAAAGGGTTCATTAAATCACCCCTGATTACCTAGATGATGTGTTTAATGCCGCTACTGGTAAATAGAGTCACGTGTTCCTTACACATGAGCATTTGATAATCTGTGAGACTCACAGTTGATGTAAGAGGCCAAGGAGCCAGTGACACCACCAGCCCCACCGTGCGTGCTGCCGCCATCACCGTGTACCAGCACCACCACCGTCCCCATCCCCACCCCCACCGCTGTCACCACTGTGCACGTCACCATCATCACCTCTATCACTGGCCACTGCTACGTCACCAGCTCCACCACCATCACAAACATGCAAGTGTACACGTATGAAATAATGACCTGATGATACTGACAAAACAGCAGACATTGCTGATTTTCAAGATTACCCAATAACCTTATAAGGTGGGGATTATTTTTATCTGAATTGGATGGATGAGAAAAGTGAATTTCAAACGCAATCAGTTTTTTAATTTAGACGTTTTCTATTTTAGAAATAAAACGACGTGGTGTTTTTGTGGGGCGTATTCTTTCCATCCCTTCAGACGACTTTTCACCCTTCCCCTGCCCGCTCCGTGTCGCACGAGGCTGACCCAGGCTCCCTTTTCCTGAGCACTTGTCTGGGTTCAGCCAGTGGAAGACACTAGCAGGTGACCAGAAGTAGGGAAGAGAGAAGGACTGAAATATTTATTCCCGTCCCATGTGATTTTTTAGTGACTGTCCTTTCAATGGAAAAATTTTCTCCTACGGCCACAGGTCTCTCCTGGTTCCAGAAAAACCACTGTTTTCTTCTGACCACAGAATAGTAACAGCTCCCAGCTGTAGCTAGACAGCAGGTATTTTATCATCTCTTGTGCCTCCCTCGACCCTGCTCACGCTTCTGAGAATAGTGCTGTAAGTAACTACTTTTCAGTTATTTCCTTGAGTATGCCACCTGTTTCCTGCCTTGACCTCTGAATGATGTAGTTCCTAAGATAAGGAAGGAAGGAAGGAAGGAAGGAAGGAAGGAAGGAAGGAAGGAAGGAAGGAAGGAAGGAAGGAAGGAAAGGAGGGAAGGGAAGGAGGGAAGGGAAGGGAGGGAAGGAAGGAAAATAACTTAGGTTTCTACCGTCAAAATAAAACTACTATTATAATTTTAATGTGTTTACCTTCAGTTTTGGTGTGTGGGTTTCTTTTCTATGCAGTTTTCCTGTATTGTTACTGTGGTACACATGTGTTTATGCTTTGTACTTTTTTCACTTCATTAAGTGTTCCAATTACTTTTTTAACATTGCTTGGTCTTCGTGACCGTTATTTTAATGACTGAATAATAATTTTGTTGAGAGTTCTTTTTTGTTGTTGTTAAAATGATGCTTTTCCCATATTTCAGTTGTATTTATGATAGTGTCCCTAAACTATGATTTTCAGGTCAAAGAAAGTGAATATTTTTTGGTTCTCTTATTTCCAAATTTGAAATTAAGGGATTTTATTTTAGAAGTTAGTAATCTTGTTCTTTGAAGAAGAGATTCAAAAGTTTATGCTTATTTTCATGATTGTTTTGTCCCATCTAATTTTTACTTTCTATGTATTTTTTCTTGCTATTTTCTTAATCTTCCGTTTTTTAGATTCAACGCGAGCTTGTTTTTGTAATTTGTAAGGTAAACATTTTTGTTTTTTTACTCCAGCAGTGGCTTTCTTAAAGTCTGAATGCATATTTAACTAATAATCAGAAGTAACATTATACCAAAGTTTTGACATTTTATACACCAAGAGGTTTTGTTGTATTAATTTTGATTTTTTGCAAATATTGCCTTGCGGTGTTTTTTATCTGGACAACTATGTTTTTTTGGCAGCCCCTTGAATTATGCTCCAAGGCGAGGGTCTCACTGACCTCAGCCTAATCCAGGCCCGGAGGCTCATCTCTTTCTCATTTTGGTACCTTGAGTCCTTAGCTTGGGCTCACACCTGGAAGGCATATGCTACCTCCGGTTTGCTTGTTGATGTGATTTATTATGCTCCCTCTCACGTACGGAGCATTTTGAAACAGGACTCCCTAGCTGATTGGCATGAATCGCTTCCCTGTCTGTAGAAGCAGGCTTTCCCACACCCTCTGCTGCCTGCTCTCTGGGTAAATGATGCATTTCTGAGGTGAAGGCTTTTGTAAATGTGCCTTAGAGTACTCTGTTTGCTTACCCCTTTCATTACGATTGCCTTCCCTTACACGAATACTATCTAAATATTATGATGAGAAATAAAAACAAAACAAAAATACTGAAAGATGAAAAAGGAAAACCAAAAACCCATTCTTCTTTCTCCAGGCTTAAGCATTAAGCAAAAGTATAAAACAATTACCGTTTCACCTAATTGGCTGCAGCTGTACAAACAAACAGCCCACCAGGAGACCCTGTCCCCCTCCCCCCGATGAGCATCTCCATATCTGGGTTTGTTTTACTTTGCCTAAGGCAAGGTGTGTGTCGGAAGAATAAAACCAGGCTCACTGGTTGAGAGGGGATGGGGTATATCCTTTCTTAACAGTCAAACTGGAGCTTGAGCCCATGGGACTTGATTATTTTGAGGTTCTAATCTCTAGGACTCCATTGCCAAGAGGAAAAGGGCCATCGGGGGCCAGAGCAGACTAGGGAAATTCAGAACGGTAGTTTACTTTCAAGGCTTCGTCTTATACGTTGGGGATGGGAAGTTTGTGTTTGGTGGTCAGTGTGTGTCAGACAGTTTAAATTTGTTTTGTGATTAAGTAGTACAAATGGGCAGTTATGAAACAGCCATGGGAGGTAATGTGCAGCATGAGGAATATAATCAATAACATTGTAATAAGTATGCATGGTAGGCCAGGTAGGTAGTAGACTTATCAGCTAGATCCCTTTGTAAATTATATAAATCTCTAACCACTCTGCTGTACATCAGAAACTAATACAATATTGAATGTCAGCTGTAAGTGAAGAATAAAAATATAAACATTTGTTGTGGTCTCATTTTATCCTTGAAAGCATGTGTGATTACCCTCTGTGTGTAGACGAGGAGATGGGGTTTGGAATGGCCGATGCAAAGGTCAAATAACTTCTCTAACTAGTGACATGGAGTTTGCAGCTTGGACCTTTATTGCTAGATTCTGAAATCCACGTGCTTTCCATGGCATCACGCTCCATAACCAGTACTGTCTGCGGGAATCCATGGGGTCCACTTTTCCGCCTTTCCCCTTAGTTCCATCTTGCACTTACTTTCTAAACCTCCAGCCTCATCTCCACTCTCACTCTCAGCTGCCCCATTACCTTGTTATCTGCAATGGCCTCCCTTGCTGTGTGAGATTCTTTCCTAGCGCCAGGGAGGTTTACAGCTAAACAGAGTCACCAGCAAGGACTTCCACAAAGGGAGGAGTGGTGAATCTTGGTAGTTTTTGTAAGATCCCCAGCACTCTAGAAGAGCACTTGAGACATAAGAAGATGCTAAATAACTGTATCTTAAGTCAATAGAGTTTAAAGAACACCCACAAGGACCTGAGCCTTTAGCATTTTATTTAATGAATTACTACGCTGATATCATAAGTTAAGGTTTTACTATAATTCTTGTTAGTGTTTTCTAAGATGCCAGCATGATATATTTATTGTACTTCATATTTCCCAGTTGCATTTGATTTGATCTGATTTGATTTGTTGTTGTTCAGTTACAGTTGTCCCACATTTTTCCGAGTTGCTCTCCCCTGCCCCGCCCACGCCCCTCCCACAGTCAACCCCCACCCCGTTCATTGTCTGCGCCCACGGGTCCTCTGTACGTGTTCTTCCTGGACTTGCCCCTTCCCAGTTGCATTTTAGTAAACAAAATAATGGATCTTCAACTACCACACTATTTATTTAAAAATTTAATAAAAATATTAAAAATAGAACTACCATATGATCCAGCAATTTCACTTCTGAGCATTTACTTGAAAACAATGAGAACATGGACTTGAAAAATAATCTGTATCCCCATGTTTGTTATCGTGTCACTCACAATAGCTAAGACACGGGAACAACCGAAGTATCCACTGATAGGTGAAAGGATGAAGAAGTGATATATACGTGTGTGTGTGTGTATATATATATAGTAATTTATGAAATATACATGGCAATATTATTCAGCCATTAGAAGGAAATTTAGCCATTTGCTACAACATGAAAGGAACTCAAGGGCATTATACTAAATGAAATAAATCAGAAAAGGAAAAATATTATATGATCTCAATTACATGTGAACTCTAAAAAAAGGCTCAACAAATGCACAAACAAACAAAAATGCTGAGCTTGTAGATGTAAAGGACAGATTAGTAGTCACCAGAGGTGGGCAAAATGGGTGATGGGGGTCAATTGTCCAGACTTCCAGTTACAAAATAAAAAATCATGGGGCATAATGCACAGCATGGCGACTGTGCTTAATAGTACCGTGCTGTACATTTGAAAGTTGCTAAGAGAGTAAATCTTACAATTCTCATCACAAGAAAAAAAAACTGTAATTATCTGTGGTGGAGGATGGTAACTACATTTATTGTGATGATCATTTCACAACATATGCATATATTGAATCATTAGGTTTGACTCGAGCATCTGATATAGTATTATATGTCAATTATACCTCAGTTTTTTAGAAAAGACCCTCCTGATGGGATTACGGGCAAGGGGAGAAGCCCCAGGGGTGACTGTGATACAGGCCCTGTTCTTGCAGGACAGAACTGCGGAGCAGGTCCTATGTGGCCCTCCACAGGGACTCCCCACTTGGCTTCTGTTGGAAGCAGCTCTGGGATCTCCCAGTGGGCAAATGTGCATGTGGGACAGCTGGTAGAGAGAGAAACTTCTGCTTAACGTGAGAAAGAGCTTTCCAGTAACTGCAGCTGCCCAAAGAAGCAATGGGCCAACACACAGAGCGGCGGGCTCCTTGTCTTCTAAATTATTTAAACAGAGGCGGCACAGACATCTGTTAGAAAACCTAGAGAATGAGCTTCTATTACAACCTCCAAGTCTCTAGTATGTGGGTTCAAAGAATTCTTACCACCCCCATAAAAAACAAACCAACCAACTAACAACAACAAAAAAAAGTACGTAAGGCAAACAAGGACAACCTTAAAAAAAGGGTTGGTCTAGAATAAGTCAGGAAAGCTAAACCATGGAAATCTGTCTTAGCTATTTGGAGCATTCAGATCTGTGTGAGGTCGGAGAAAGATGCCTGGACCCAAAGCTCTGAACTTGGAATCGGAAGTTCTGGTTTCTGTGTGAAACACTAATCAGCTGTTTGACTTTGGACAAGTCTCTTGCTCTCTCTGAGCCTAATTTTTTTCTGATTTTAAAATGAGGTGATTGAAACCCCTGATAGATGTCTCAAGAGCCTTCGAACTCTGAAGTCATTGATTCGGCGGGAGGGTGTGCTTACAATTAGAGGGAATTTATACACCCAGAGAGGGTGAGTGTCAGCTCTGGGAGGTGATAGTGTGGAGCAGACTCCTGCACGCTAATTCCCCTCACACGTGTCCCAGAGCCAGGGCAGCGGTGGTAGGGGCCGTTGCCATTGCTCATGTCCAAGAGACCCCTTGAAAGGTACCTTGCACCCTCAGTCCTAGGGACATTTTTGTGTGTGAAAACGTGACTTGCAGGCTGTGAATCAAATCCAAAGGAATGTTTCAGGTTTGCTCTTGGCAAAGCCCTTCTTTCCTTGCTCTCTAATGAAGAATTGGAAGGCCAACAGAGGCCTCACGTGGCTCTTTTTGGCCGCTGCCTCCCTCTTTAAACAATGGCTGGATGAGTTCTGTAGAAGAAAAGGAAACATATGGATTGAATTTCCCCCAAGTGCACCGTGGCCTAGGAATGGACTGGAGGCTGGTGTGGGAGTGAGTAGAAAGGACAGCTTTGGCACAGCACATTGTGGGACTTAGTGAGACCTGGGTCCCCTGAGAAATGATGGGATGGGTCAGGGGGTCAATAACTACCCAGGTGCACTCTGAATTGACTACAGTAGGACAGGCCTTTGCAGGGGACCCTGGACAACGAAGGGGAGTGATATTGTAATGGGAAACAGGGGAAGGATGCGGTCATCAAGTGAGGTAGAGGCATCCAAAATTGTCGGAGAACCCCTCTAGGGTCTGAAAGTC